>JANTPZ010101843.1:0-59250 GCA_025593235.1 Vachellia pachyceras
AGCATAATGTTACTCATAAACATATTCAACAATGTCATAAATTCATGCACATCATTAGAATAATTTCTCAACATACTAAGTAAGGTTAGAAATCTTTGCTACCTTTTATCTTTACTTTCTCCTTAACTTTGTAATTTCCTTGAGCACTTGAAAATTCACCCTCTTGAACCAAATCTTTGCCTACATAATGGATAATATAATGACATTATTAGATTCATTAAAAGTGAATGCCCAATGGCCACCTTAGCCCTAAAGGCTTACTTTTACCATAGGCTTGTAATTATTCTACCTCTCTACCACAGGATCAATACAATGTGAATCAAGAGGACTTTAGGGTTTAAGGTGGACGATGGGGTCTAAAGATAACAAAATGGAATAATGAAATGAAATGGAGTTCTTGAATACACAGCACCAAAAAAGTACAACCAAGTCAATACTTCACAAGACTTTTGGAGAAATTCATTTTTTAGACTTTTCATTTCTCTCTCTCTTTTTTTTGAAGAACAACTGCTCACATATATAATTTCATCAAATATGCTTGTACATATAAGGATAGATTTTCAAATGCTAGTTTTCAAGATTGAACGGCTTAAAAGGGTAGCAAGGGATGAAATAATGAATGGTTTGTGTTTGGGCTAAATGAAAGATTTTGAAATGAAGGCCTCTATCCTTTTCACAAAATATTGAATCACAAAGCTTTAATTAAGAATCAAGATAAGTTCTAGAGAGATTACGAAATAAGACAGACCCACTCTAATCAAATGAAGTTAGGCCCAATTATCCTCACGATAAGGCTAATGTCTCAATTAAACAATTTCAAGGATAAAAAATGCAAAGAGTCAATTTAAAACTGGTCTACGCTTATTAATTACTAATAACTCGAAAAACATGATTAACCAAAACGTTGATCCTTAAACTTATGCATCAACCTCCCAATGCATTGGCTATGAAAATCACTGTTTCAAAAGCATTGCTCAGGAATGTTAAAGGCATTAAAGGTGAGAGGAACTTTTATTTCAAAAATTCAAAACCTAATTAAATTTTTTTATTGCACTGAGGTTTCACCGCGGCTAACCAGAGAGTTGGTCGCGGCAAACCACACTCGAGAGGTGGTTCAGTGTGCAAGTGAGTTTCGCTGCGGTGCAACCAGAAGATGGTCGCGGCGAACATCAGCCGAGAGGCTGAACTGCCTTATTTAAAGACTTTCACCGCGGTGAACAACAAAGTTGGTCGCGGCGAAAATGGTTAGAAGCAAAATTTCAGTTCATTTCCTCTAGAAATTCAATATTTTTTTTCGAAAAAATTAAAAGAAACTTGAAAATTTCCCAAGTTTTAAGACAAAGATAGCCCAACATTATCCTTCAAAAATTTCATTTGCATGTTAAAAATTAGATTATTGCTTGGGAATACTCTAAATCCTAAATCTCCCCCACACTTAAATCAAACATTGTCCTCAATGATTGGAAGAAAAGATTTAACAGTCAAGGCGCACGCGGCATTCGCAAGCAATATCGAACATTCATGCACTCATGCAATGAAATCCGGAAAACATCATAGGAAAAACATTCATATATACATATACAGCTGAAGCAACAAGGTTCATAACAAAATCCAGACCAAGCAACAACTGTACTAAAATTCAAAAAAAAAACAATGAACTTTCTCATGCTCCATTCGGCTTGAAGAAAGTTAGAGACCGAAATTAGGGGAGTTTATTAAATTTATTAGCTACTAAATGAAGCAAAGGAACAACTTGAAAATCATAGCAGCTTATGAGATTCATCAGCATCCCCATGCTCTTCTCTTGATTTTACATACAGCATATGCACAGGTACAACCGGTTCAGTTGATGCTCTTCTTGATGGCTCTACAAAATCAATTGAAATACCTCTCCCAGAGGTGTCATCACTGTCTATATAGGGAAAGGTGTTTATGCACTCATCAGTGTCACAAAATGTGCATATGGCAATGAAAGTGTGCTATAAATCGATGCAACATGGGTGCATTTTTCAATTGTTTCACAGAAGCAAAATTGTGGATCAAGGGGTTTAAGAGGAATTTTCAAGTCTTCATCATCAAATAATGCACATGAATAATGATGTGAACATGCTAGTTCGTTCTCTATTTCAAATTCAGCACATGCATCATCTACCACAGAATCAAGGGCATTAACACTCAACAATGAATAATCCTCATATGGATGTTTCATATCCTCATAAATGTTAAAGTTGATCTTGTTTTCCCTACTTCCATTGATATGCTTCCTTCTTTCATGCTAATCATAGTATTAGCAGTCCTCAAGAAGGGTCTACCTAAAATTAAGGTGGACTCATTAATAGATTCTCTAGACATATCTAGCACATAAAAGTCAGCAGGAAAAACTAAATCTTTCACCTTTACAAGAATATCCTCAACTATCCTATCTAGATACCTCATCATTCTATCCGCTAATTGGAGTATTACGGATGTGGGCTTCAAGTTCTTGACCCCTAAGGCTTGATAAACTGACTTTGGCATCACATTAATCGCAACCCCTAGATCTAATAACGCCCCCTATGGTTATTTTTCCTATAGTGCAAGGCATGGTAAAAGATCCTGGGTCTTGACATTTCACAGGAAGTTGCGGTTTAAATAAGGCCAAAATATTGGAACTTACTTGGACTCTTTCATTGGGTCTAAATTTCCTTTTATTTGTGCACAAGTCCTTGAGATATTTAGCATATTTAGGGACCTTTTTAACTAAATCCAACAATGGTATGTTCACCTATACTTTGCTAAACTAATTATAAACTTCCTTTTCACTATTCTTTTCAGCAAATTTTTTATTCATCAAGTATGAATTTGGAAAAGGGAGTTCATGAATGTTTACCTCCTTACCTTTCGATGAGGATGAACCATGATTGCTTCTTTCCTTGTTCTTGTTCATTGTCTCATGCTCCAGAATTCTTCTTCCTTCTTCAATTAGTAGTGGTGAGGCACTCTCTCTTTTTTGCAACAACTCTTCCTTTGTGCTCTCACTTCCCTTCCCTTGTTCAGCAGCTTATGGAATCTCTTCAAATTCACTAGCTTCTTCTCTTTTCTCACATTCTTCTTCATCCTCAAATCTCACTTTCCTCCCACTTCTCAAATTTATTGCATTTAGTCCTTTGGGGTTGATGATAGTGTTTGAGGGTATGGAGCCACCACTCCTTGCTTGTTCACTCAAATTGTTGGAAAGTTGAGTGACGAAGGAGTTCAAGTTTTCATCCTTGGTTTCCCACTGCTCCATCCTCTTCTCCAAAGAGGCGTATCACGCGTCATTCTTCAAAGAATCCTTCTGAATAAGTGAGGCAAGTGAATTGAGTTGATTGGCAGTGGAAGCCTTCTCTTCCTTGAGTAGCGCCAACATGTTTTGAAGTAACTGATTAGTATCCTCCTTTGGTGGCACACTTAAGGCTTGTTGTGTATTTTGGATGTGGGAGCTAGAAGGTCCAGCTCCTACACTCCTTTGAAATCTCTAGGCATTTGCTTCTTCACCCCTCCAACTGAATTTTGGATTGGATTTCCAACCCTCATTGTATGTGTTGGAATAGGGGTCCCATTTTTGGTTTGGTCTCCCTTGATACATTGCAAAAACTTCTTCGAATTGGCTTGGGCACACACTTGAAATATGCATAACTGACCCACAAGTTTCACAACTTGGAGCAGCTAAATCCATGGATGTCGGAGTCTTAGTAGCATTTAAGTTCTTCAACTCAATAGTGATAAGAGACAGCTGGGATGTGACTTTACTTTCCAAAGAATCTACCTTTGATTCTAGGGTGTTCATTCTTCTATTATGAGTGCTTGCATTTCCAATTTCATGGACAGCTCTAGTGTCTCTTACACTATATTGTTGATGGTTCAAAGCCATCTTCTTGATTAGCTCCCAAGCTTCTTCGACGGTTAAATCTATTAACGAGCCTCCGGCAGCTGCATCTAACATTCCTTTTTATTAGCTCTTCAAGCTATCATAAAAATATTGTACCAACTGCTCATCCAGTATTTGATGGTGAGGGCATCTTAAAAGAAGGTCTTGAAATCTATTCCAATAATCGTACAACGATTCATCATACTCATGGCGTGCGAACTAGATTTCTTTCCTTATTGATGAAGTTCTTGATGCTGGACAATACTTCTCCAAGAAAGCTTTCCTCAAATTACCCCAACTTTGATAGGCATTTGCCACATGCCTCGGGAGACTCATAAACCATTATCTTACCTTCCCTTCCAATGATAGGCGGAACACCTTCCATAGCACTTGGTCAAGCGAGGCTCCAACTGGTTTCATGCTCTGGCAAATCATAGACAATGACTACAAATGGATGCATGGGTCCTCTCCTGTCAAGCCATGGAATTTAGGAAGATAATTAATTAACAGTCCTTTAATTTCAAAATTCACATCATAATTTGGGCAAATAGCAGAAATGGATCATAATTAACATCAGAGGTTGTGGCTTCTCTTATACTTCTTCTATTATTTCCATTATTCTCCCCAATTCTTTCCTCTTCACCATTTCTTCTATTACCATTCCCTTGTTGATTTTCATTCATATTTCTGTTTTGAGGGTTTGTTACATTTTCAGCCATGATTTCTCCTAAAGACTCTCCTAATCTATCTAATAGCCCTAAACTAGACTCTCCTACTTCTAAGCCTAAATCTTTAACTACCTTGCCCTTCTCTTTTCTTTTGTTGGCCCTATGTCTCTCCCTCAATGTTCTCTCAATTTCGGGATCAAAAGGTTCAAGCTGATTCTTTTTGGGCATACAAGAGAAAAATTCAAGGCAAGAACAAAATTAACACAACTCAAAACAAACAACTCAAAAATTAATGGAATGGTTGTGTGTAAGTGTATAAACGAGTGTGTATGAAAGGTATGTATGATTGTAATGTCCGTATGTATTGAAAACGAGACGAATGAAGTGTGAAAAGTGGAGTTTGGCCGCGGTGAAAGTAGATTTATGTCACGGCGAAAAGTTCCCAAGAGGGATCTCTCGTTTAGAAATGCAATTTTGGTGCGGCGAATTTCAAATTTGGTCACAGCGAACAGTTCCCGAGAAGAATTTCTCTGTGAAAACTCACGTTCATTGCGGCAAAAAAATGAAGCTAATCACGGTAAAAATATGAATCTTATACAGAATGCAGCAGAAACAAGTGTATACTATTATGCAATTCTAAAATATGAACAAGCTAATCCTATACTATCAACAAAGGTGTAAAACTAACAAACAAGAACACAATCCAACAACTAATGGCACTTAGCATTCCTAGCAACGGTGCCAAATTCTTGATCCGACTAAGCCACAAATTGTAAACTTAGGTCACTGGTTAGCCTTAAAAATGGATCAGGAATATTAATTATGATTTCCAAGGATTGTATAGTGACAACCCCAGGGTCGTTCTCTCCGGACGCTAGTAATATGTACCAATAGACCTTAGCTTGTGATGAAAATGAACTCAGTTTTCAAATCAAGTTATGCTATATACCTAAAGTAATGACAAAATAAAACTTGTTTTTGGTATTTTCTGAACTAAAGACAAGTAAAGACAGATTTGGATTTGAAAAGGGAGTGTGATAGTGTGTTCCTCTTGAAAATGAATTTCGCTGTCATGGTTCGCAAAAGATTAGGGAAAGTATCAACTTCTTACTAAGTTTCGTAATTAAAAACCCCAACAACTCGCTGGGTCCGGAGTGTCATACGATGATCTCCATCTAAATCCCCAAACGACTTGGTGGGTTCGAAACAACATGAAATGAACTCCATCCCATGAAATCCCTTAAGACCACTTAGTATGTGTATGGAAATCGCAAAGTGACAAAATCAACTCCATACATTGTTGACTCTAAAACCAAGCACAACTAGGATGATAGAAGAGAACAACAAGATTTCATTGAATAAGCAAAATGAACTCCATTTTACTTTGTCAATCACAAAACAACTCAATACACAATAATCCAAGTTTGGCTCAACCGAGACCAAGTATTTACACACAAATTACACAGTCCAACTCGGAATCCAATCCAAGTAATCCATAATGTAAATACAGATTAAAAGCAAATACTCCCCTTTTGGGCACTTCGAACTCCAGCTCACTTCATCTTCAAGAGGGTGGAGATGTTCAGCTCCTCATGGGTGATGGAAACAAGCTTTGAATGGATAATGGATGCATGATAGATGGATGGATGATGGAGAAATAGGATGAAATGGTGTTAGTGTGTGGGTAGGGTGAAATGGGAATAAGAGTGCTCTCCTCTCTTGCTCTATTCAACCTCTGCAGCCTCCTCTCTTTTCTCCTTTCGAAAATAACCTAAAATAGCATTAAAAACCATTCTAGGTCAGATCCATCAAGCTGGGTCAGGTTATTTTCCTTCTGGAGTAAAAATCAGGTACTGCACGTTATTTTCAACTCTGCTTTTACTGTTTTACTCAATCCAAAAAATACCAAAAAGAAATGCCATTTTGTAATTAGCTTTAGGTAGATAGCAATTTTGAATCCACAACAGTTTTTGTTTGCAAAGCGAACCTAAATACAAGCTAGTAAATAGTGGTACATAAATAGCTCCGTAGAGAACGACCCTGGGGTTGCACCCTATAGCGCATCCTTAGAAATCACAAATCTTTTTGATCCATTTCCATTGAATTACGACGATAAAAGTTTTATCACGTGTACCAACTGGGTAGGATCAATCTCTCAGAAACCAAGATTGATGATGTTGATGTTGCTTGCTAGCCACTTTTCAATTTAGGTTTCTTTTGTTTTATTAGAATAAATGTTGTCAATAGAGAGGGAGGCACTCTAATTGCTTGTAAGGATAATATTAAAGTTCATATTCTTGATATTTCATCATTGTTTTACTGTTATATCTCCTTCATTTTCTAAAATGCTCAAGGCTGGTAAATAATTGTTGGAATTAGCAACTTTTGGCTCCCTTACTTTCCTATTACACTCTAAATTATGTAGAATCCTTTCCATTTTTACTAATTAGAGTAGATAATGCATTGTTGCTGAGCAAGGGACTTTGGGAAATTTGATATCAGCATTGAGATATGGATGAAGGTCCGGCCGAATGCCAAGAATTGGTTTGGGATAATAATGTTAAGGTATAATTTTAATATATCTCTTTAAATCAAGTTATTTTTTTATGAAATACTGTTTAACTTTTATTTGGTAACTATTTCAATCTACTTTTGTTGTTTGGGATATGCACAAAGATTATTATCTTTCGAAGACAGGAAAAGGTGGAAGAACGGGTGAAATCACCTATACCACATGAAGAATGGGGATAGGATAAAGTTGACGCAAGTTAGATTGTTTGCTTGTTTTTCATTTATCTTTGTTTCATCTTTACATTTGTTCATAGCATAGGATTAACTTGTTCATATCCTAGCATTGCATTTTTAGGGAACATAGTTGAATTCACTAGTTTTCATCTGCATTCTGCATAATTTTCACACTTTCACTGTGACAAACTTCCATTTTCACCGCGGCGTAACTTGCATTGTTAACGAGAGCATCCTCTCGGGTGTTCTTCGTCACGACTAAAGTATACTTTCACCGCGGCCAAGAGCTGAATTTTCACTCGTTTGCCCTATCAGGTACTGTTCATCGTGATACAAGTTCATTTTTGCCGCAGCTAAAATTTCTTTTTCACACTTCATTCACTTATTTCATTTCATTTTCAATACATACAAACTTTTCAATCATATGTACTTTTCAATCCTGAGATTGAGAGAACATTGAGGGAAAGACGTAAGGCTCAAAGAAGAAAAGGGAAAAGTAAGGTAGTTAGAGAAGTAGATATAGGAGTAGGAGAATCTAGTGTGGAGAGAGTAGATAGTTTAGGAAATTCTGCTAGAGTGAGTACAATGGCTGAGAATCAACCCAACTCCCAAAACAAAAACATAAATGAAAATCAACCGGGGAATGGTAATAATAGAAGAAATGGTGAAGAGGAGAGAATAGGGGAGAATAATGGTAACAATAGAAGAAGGACTATTAGGGAATCCACAACCTCTGATGTTAATTATGATCCATTTACTGCTGCTTGCCCTAATTATGATGTTAATTTCGAAATTAAAGGATTACCGATTAATTCTCTTCCTAAATTTCAGGGCTTGCCAGGAGAGGACCTATACATCCATTTGCAATTACTATCGATAATATGCCAGAGCATGAAATCAATTGGAGCCTCGCTTAACCAGTTTCTATGGAAGGTATTTCACTTGTCATTGGAAGGGAAGGCAAGAGAATGGTTCATGAGTCTTCCAAGGAATGTAGCAAATGCATATCAAAGTTGGGGCAATCTAAGAAAAGCATTTTTGGAAAAGTATTTCCCAGCATCCAGAATATCATCCATGAGAAAAGAGATCTATTCCGAATGCCAAGAGTTTAATGAGTCATTGTATGACTACTAGAATAGGTTTCAAGATCTTCTTTCTAGATGCCCTCACCATTAAATACCTGATGAACAATTAGTTCAGTATTTTTATGATGGGCTGAAAAGTCAAGAAAAAAGGAATGCTAGATGCAGCTGCTGGAGGATCGTTGATAGATTTGACTACCGAAGAAGCTTGGGAGCTTATAAAGAAAATGGCTTTGAACCACCAACAATATAGTGTAAGAGACACTAGGGCTGCCCATGAGATTGGAACTTCAAGTGCACATATTAGGAGAATGGACACCCTAGAATCGAAGGTCGATTTATTGGAAAGTAAAGTTATATCACAATTGTCTCTAATCACTACTAAGCTGAAGAGCTTGAATGCTAACAAATCCCAGCCATCCATGGATTTAGCTGCTCCAAGTAGCGAAACTTACGGGTCAATAATGCATATCACAAGTGTGTGCCCAAGCCGATTTGAAGATGTATTGCAATGTACCAAGGGAGACCAAACCAGAAATCGGATCCCTACTCCAACACTTACAACGAAGGTGGAAATCCAACCCAAAATTCAGCTGGAGAGGTGAAGAAGCTGTTGGGCAAAGATTTCAAAGAGATGGAGGAACTGGACCTTCTAGCTCCAACATTCAGAATAATCAGCAAGCCTTGAGTGTGCCACCAAAAGAAGATACAAATCAGCTCCTACAAAGTATGCTAATGATACTCAAGGAGGAGAAGGCTTCCATCGCCAACCAGTTTAATTCACTAGCCTCACTAATTCAAAAGGATTCCTCAAAGACTGACATGAGGTATGCCTCTTTGGAGAAAAGGATGGAGCAATGGGAGACAAAAGTAGAAAATTTAAACTCCTTTATCACTTAACTCTAACAATTTGAGTGAACAACAAGTAAGGAGTGGTGGCTCTATACCTTCAAACACCGTCATCAATCCCAAAGGATTAAACGCTATAAATTTAAGGAGTGGGAAGCAAGTGAAGTTTAATGATTAGGAAGAAGAAAAGCCGGTAAATTTGAAGAGTTTCCACAAGCTGCTGCAAGGGGGAAGAAGAGTGAAAGTGCTAAAGAGGAGGCATTACTTTTTAAAGGATAATTTGCCTCACAAGAAGAAGAGAAAATGACTTCAGAGCAAGGGACCAAGAGTTCAAACATTAAAGGAAGCAAGCATGGTTCTACCTCATCCAAAGGTCAAGAGGTAAACATTGTTGTACTCCCTTTTCCCAATTCATATTTAATGAGTAAGAAATTAGCTGAAACGAAAAGTGAAAAGGAAGTTTATGATTTCTTTAGCAAGGTAGAGGTTAATATCCCATTGCTTGACTTGGTAAAAAGAGACTCCACATATGCCAAATACCTTAAGGACCTATGCACCAACAAAAGGAAGTTTAGACCAAATGAAAAGGTCCAAGTAAGCTCCAATGTTTCAGCCTTGTTTAAACCCCAAATGCCAGTACTCCAATTAGCGGATAGGATGACTAGGTATCAAGATGGGGTAGTTGAGGACATCTTAGTAAAGGTCAAGGACTAAGTTTTTCCTGATAACTTCTATGTGCTTGATATGTCTAATGAATCCATGCGTGAGTCAACCTTGATAATAGGCAGACCCTTCTTGAGGACCGCTAATACCATTATTAGCATGAAAAAGGGTAGCATATCAATGGAAGTAAAATAAACTAAGATCCATTTTAATATGTTTGAGTCCATGAAACATCCATATGAGGACTATTCTCTGCTAAGCGTTAATGCTATTGATGATGCATGTGCTAAGTTGGAAATGGAAAATGAACTTGATGTTCACATCATTTGTCGTACGTATCATTTGCTGAAAAAGATTTTAAAATTCCTGTTGAACCCCTAATCTACCGTTATGTTCTTGTGAAACAATTGAAACATGCACTCATCTCATATCGGTTGATAGCATGTTTTCCATGCCATACACGCCTTATGTGAATGTCACCGACAAGTGTATAAATGCCTTACCCTGTATAAATAGTGATGACACCTTCAGGAGAGGTATTTCATTTGATTTTGCATGATCATTAAAGAAGACTTTAGCTGAGCTGGTTGTACCCGTGCATGCTATGCTTGGAAATACAAAAGAAGAGCATGGGCACACCAAAGAGACTTGCAAACCACCATGATTCTCAGGTTTTTCATTTCCCTAACATGATCATTTACTATTATCTTTTAATTATTACTTTGTGAAATGTGAATGATTCAAGTGTAGGGAAGGAACATAGCCAGTAGGATTAGCTTAGTTATTTTTCTCTTTTAGGGTTATTTTCAATTTAATAAAACTCCCTTAACTTGTAATTAGCCTATCTTTAAGAGGCCTATGCTTGAAAGGGTCAAGCTTGCAATGCTTGAGAATGTGCTTCATGTGTAGTTGAAGTTCTAGGACTAGGTGTTGGTTGTTATATTGTGTTTTTGTGTTTCCACCTCTGTGAGTTTTCTTCTCTGTGATATTTCACTGTGATGAAATAAAATATCCCTCGTAGCCAAACTTGTTGTCTGTCAAGTGTGTCCTCTCGGGAAGTGTTCGTCGCAATGAACTTGGTTTTTCGCCACAGCCAACATCGAGACTTTTCGTCTACAAAGGTTTTTTGCCGTGACCAAAAATTGGTTGTACCGCAGCAAAAAATCACATCTCTTCATCTCCCGCCAGTTTTCTTATTAAGTTCTTTTGCAATTCTTTTAAGTTTTCACCGTTGCTCTCCGTGCTTTCTCTGTCATTTCCGATCATTCTCCATTGCCGCAATAACTTTTGCATTTCTCCGCATCGCTATTGTCTGGTCATCAAGAGTAAGCAATCTCAACCTTCAATCTTCCAATCCATTTCATTTCCTTTCAATTTCCGTTCAGTGTTTTCACCGCTGTCGTTGTTCAAGTTCTACGAATTTCACCTCGACTAACCCCTAATCTTCACTGCGGCCAACTTCAGCTACAGCTACTTTTCACCCGAGTTAACTTGTGTTTTTATTGTTTTTCTTTCTGATTTTTGTGTCTAACTAGTAACCATACCTAGAACCAAGCTACCTAACGTAGTAGAGTCCCCTAGTCCTAATCCCAAACCATCACAGTCCTTCGAGGACATTTTAGAGTTGATTGAGAAGCATCCTTTGGTTAAGGAACGCTCATTCCCATTTACCCCCACCACTCATCCTTTCGTTCGATGTATGACTGAGTCTGGCCTTACCGGCCTTATCCGCCAGTGTACTCAGGATAACCTTGCACTTGTCCATCATTTTTACGCTAAATACGGCCATGGGTCCGCTATCTTTATCGATTGCTGAAACAATAGGTTAGCACACGCGGTAAATTGTAGCACTATCGGCGCCCACTTCACCTTACCCATTGTCGAACGTGATCATTATGTTCAATTCATGAGCCAGTTCCCTGAGGACAAGATTGCCGAGACTTTATGTTTTCCCGGGATGGGTTGGTGTGTTCCTCGTAGGTCTGAGATGTATATTCGCCATTCCAAGTGCCGTCCTGAGATGAAACCCTTTATCCACCTAGTCTGCAGTAACATCCTCCCTACTAGCCACTTAGCGAACCTCACGAAGAAGTAGGCCCTCTGCATTTACATGTTGATGCAAGGGATCAATTTCAACATATCCACCCTCATATACTCTAGCCTTTGTGATGCCATCCTCACTTCCAAAACAACGAAGGACATTATCTTTCCACATCTCGTTTCTGATATGTTCATTGAGTTGGAGATTCTTGAGTACCCTGAGGACCATCCGTTTGCCCCTGCCCCTGCTTTCATATATAAGAGGATTCGTCAAACTTCCACACCTCAGCCTGAGCCCCATATTTACATCGATGATCTGCTGGCTGAGGATCAGGAGGCTCCAGCACCCCAGGCCCCATACGTTCACCCAGCATCCCCTGTCCCTGTTACAATAGAGAGCCTAGCTACTGATTTCCAGTAGTTCAAAGTCTCAATGCTTCAGCAGTTCGAGAGGGAAAGGAGGTATCGCAGAAGGATGGATACCTTGCTTGTGCAGAGCTTGCACTTCCAGCTACCCCCAGAGGAGGATGATCCTAGTGGTGCAGGACCTTCAGGAGCCGGACCATCTGGAGAGGGCAGAGCAGCAGAGGACACTGAGGAGGAGGAGGAGGAGGCGGCTGCCGAGGTGGATTCTGAGGGCGACTCGGCCATGCAGGGGGAGGACTAGATTTTTATTTTTCTTTTCTATTGAAATTTTGATACATCTGTAGTGTATGGTTTTATGAACTTGTTTTTCTTGCAGCTGTATGTATATATGTATAGAAGTTCCTATGCCTTTTTCCCGAATTTCATTGCATGCTTGCATGAATTTTCGGTATTGCTTGCGAATTCCGTGCTTTCTCTGTGATTAAATCTATCCCATCAATCACAGAAGATAATGTTTAATTTAAGTGTGGGGGAGATTTAGGATTCAAATTTTCCAAGCATTACCTTGATTTTAAAATGCAACTGGAATTTTTGGAAGGTTAAATGTTGGGCCACTTTGCTTAAAACTTTGGAAAATTTCAAGTTTCTTAAAAAAATTTCAAAAATTTTTTATTTGCGTCTTAACCAAATTTATTGTTTGCCTCAGCGTAAGTCATCAAAATAAGGCAATTCACCTCCTAGGTGAGTTTCACCGTGGTGAAACCACTTGCACACAGAACTACCCTCTTGGGTGTGGTTCACCGCGACCAACTTATGGTTGTACCGCGGTGAAACTTCAATGCATATATATAAAAAAATTTAGGTTTTGGATTTTAAAATAAAAGGTTCCTCTTACCTTTATGCCTTTAACACTCCTGAGCAAACATATGAAACCATGATTTCATAGACAATGCATTGGGAAGTTGATGCATGATTTTAAAGGATAAAAGTGTTTGGTTAATTGCGTTTTTTGAGTTATTAACAAATGATAAGCGTAGATGCAGTTTTGAATTGACTCTTTGCATTTTTAATTCTGGAGACTGTTTAATTGAGACGTTAGCCTTGTCATGAGGATAATTGGGCCTAACTACATTTGATTAGTGTGGGTCTGTCTTGATTTTTAATCTCTGTAGAACTTGTCTTAATTCTTAATCAAAGCTTTATGATCCAATATTCTGTGAAAATGATAGAGGCCTGTATTTCAAAACCCTTACATTTCACCCAAACACAAGCCCAACATAATTCATCCATTGTTATCCTTTTGAGCCCATCAATCTTGGAAACCAGCATTTGGAAAACTATATTTGTATATGCAAGCATATTTTTATCAAATTGTGGTTCATACTCTTATATCAAAAAAAAGAAGAAGAAAAAGGAAAGAGAGAGAAATAAAGAGAAAAGTAGTATAATGCTTGAATATGTATTTCTCTAAAGTCTTGTAAAGGCATTGACATGATTAGATTCCTTTGGTGCTGTGTATTCAAGAATTCCTTTTCATTATTTCATTTCATTATCTTTAACCCCCATCATCCATCTTAAACCTTAAAGCCCTCTTGATTCACATTATATTAATCTTGTGGTGGAGAAGTAGAATAATTACAAGCCTATGGTAGAGATTTGATTAATGCATACCATGAGTGAAATTGTCCTTACCTAATGAGCTGAGAGAGAAACATTTCTACCTTTTGAGAGGAAGTCTCTTTTATTCAGTCTTTTGAATTGAACTCTCTTAGAGATTGATTTACTATTGTCTCTAGGATTATCCTTGTTAATTCCTTGACAAATGTTTTTGCTAAATTCTATAGTCTTGGACTCATAAGGATACATTCTTAATGCATTGATCATTTTAAAGTTTTTGAAAAGCTTTGTCCAGGAGTAAAAAGGTTTAAGTGTGGGGGAATTTGATTGAGCATTATTTGTACTACATTCGTGCTTGACTTTCTAGAGTTTTTTATTCAACTTTAGCCCTTCATGATCCTTCTTGTGCTTTATTTGAGATTTAGAGTTGTTGATCTGGATTAGCATGATTTTGGGTGCATCTGCCATGAATAATGATATAATTGTGCTTAATTTACATCATGAGCAAGTGATACTACAAATATTTATTCTTTCATTTCAGGAACTCTGAACAAGATCATGAGAAAGCAGCTCTGGAAAAGTTCGCCGAGGCCAAAGTTCAATCAAGTGAGCAAGAACTCTCGAGAGAGGTTCGCCGTAGCAAAATCTCAAATTCATCACGGCAAATATCGTGCAGTAGTAATGAATCAGGCTCCAAATGAAAACAAAACCTGACCCACCTTCTTGGATTTGACCCTGGACAGTTAATACACACCAAATAGGGTAAGTTTCGAGAGAGAGACAGAAGAAGGAGGTAGAGATCACACCCATCTACATTTTCTCTCATTCTCTCTACTCACACAACCCTAATCTCATCCCATCTCACCTCTAATCCATCCATGCATCTCCAATCATCCATCCGGAGTCCAATTCCACTTCATATGAGTAGCTAAGCATTTCCTTTCCTCTTAGAGATGAAGTTGGCCTGAGTTCGATGTGGGAGTATTAGTTTTCAATATGTATTTATGTTATAGATTACATAGCTGCTGAGTTAGGACTTGTAATTATGTGTAAATACTTGGTCTCGGTTGAGCCAAACTTGGATTATTTGTGTATTGAACTTGCTTTGTGTTTGACGTGGTAGAGTGAAGTCTCATTTCTACCTATTCAAGAAATCTTTGTTTCTCTCTTTTATCTTCCTAGGTGTGCTTGATTTTAGAGGCAATATTGTGTTGAGTTGAATTTTGCACCTTGCAACTTCTGTACACATACTAAATGTTTTTAAAGGGTTTCATGGAATAAAGTTCATTATATGGAATTCCTGATCCAGTGATTTGTTGGGGTTTTCATTACGAAACTTAGTGCGAAAACTACTACTTTCCCTAATCCTTTGTGAACTATGATAGCCTAATTCATTTTCAAGAGGAAATCCATCATCCAACACTATTTACATTTCAACTCTGCTTTCACTGTTTTACTCGATCCAAAAAAATACCAAAAAGAAATTTTGTTTTGTAATTAGCTTTAAGTAGATAGCAATTTTGAATCCACAACGGTTTTTGTTTGCAAAGAGAATCTAAACACAAGCTAGTAAATAGTAGTACATAAATAGCTCCGTAGATAACGACCCTGGCGTTGCACCATATAGTGCAATCCTTGGAAATCACAAATCTTCTTGATCTATTTCCATCGTATTACGACGACAAAAGTTTTATCACGTGTACCAACTGGGTAGGATCAATCTCTCATAAACCAAGATTGATGTTGATGTTGCTTGCTAACCACTTTTCAATTTAGGTTTCTTTTGTTCTATTAGAATAAATGCTGTCAATAGAGAGGGAGGCACTCTAATTGCTTGTAAAGATAATATTAAAGTTCATATTCTTGATATTTCATCATTATTTTGCTATTATTATGTGAATTCCATTGCGAATCTCCCCTCATATTATATCTCCTTCATTTTCTAAAATGCTCAAGGGTAGTAAATAATTGTTGGAATTAGCGACTGTTGGCTCCCTTACTTTCCTATTACACTCTAAATTAAGTAGAATCCTTTCCATTTTTACTAATTGGAGTAGATAATGCATTGTGGATGAATAAGGCACTTTGGGAAATTTGATATCAACATTGAGATGTGGATGAAGGTCCAACCGAATGCCAAGAATTGGTTTGGGATAACAATGTTAAGGTATAATTTTAATATATCTCTTTAAATCAAGTTATTTTTTATGAAATACTGGTTAACTTTTATTTGATAACTATTTCAATCTAACTTTGTTGTTTGGGATATGCACAAAGATTATTATCTTTCGAAGATAAGAAAAGGTGGAAGAACGGGTGAAATCACCTATACCACATGAAGAATGGGGATGGGATAAAGTTGATGCAAGATTTGGAAGCGTACGTGCTTGACACGATCCTATCCAAAGACTAGGTAAAATTTGTAGGGTAACATTACTCTTAAACAAAAACATTTGTAGAGAAATTACATCTTAGCCCTAAAAAAAGAGAAAAAAATAAGCCAAGAGAATCACCAAAACTGAGTCCCCTACTCCCCCATTAAAATTCTGTCAAGTCCAAAGCTTACAAGTCCTTGTTTGCATGCCAAAGAAAATGCTCAACAATATCACAAGGATGAATGCTTGACTTGATAATACTAGATAGTTGTATCCAAAACCAAAAAGATAAAAAAAAAACAAGAAGAAATAAAATCAAAACCGAAGTATATAGGAAAATTGTTTCTTTTAGTTAAGGCAACCATAAAAAGAGAGAAACTCACTGTTGCAAATCAAAGGTGGGAATATCATCCTGGGCCTTAATATTACTATCCTCATCATCAGCTTTATTGATTGTTGGAAGAACCTTTGGAATTAATTTGCTAGATGGAATAGGCATTATATCAGGAATATCATACAGCTCATCACCAAATTCATCCAATTCATCTGCAGCCTGTCAATAAGCAATTAACCTCATAAAAAACACAGCTGAAATGTTTGTAAAGAAAGGGAAATGATAAAATGAGGTACATACATATTTCACGGTAGAGGTATCCATAGCTGGGGCATCTACCAAGACCATAATATTACTATCTTTAGCATAATCACTTTTTGTTTGAGGAACCTCCAACAACTTTAGTTAGAGAGTGTAAAAATGTTTACATTAGCGAATTCATCCATAAAGTTCTTTTCAATGCCAGAAACCAAGTTTCGAGCTGATTTATTTCCATGATTGTAACTATTCCTATGAAATTGGAGAAGAAGAAGACGATAATGACAAAGGGGAATGGCCCAAGGTTGAAGTTGAAGATTGGGAAACCTTCATTGAGGCAATTGCTGGTGCAGTATCACAAATTGCTCTTGAGGTGTTCTGATTTGTAGTGGACATTGATAGATGGAAGGGCTTGTATGGAGTAATTTAGTAAATGTAACCTGTGTTGGGCCAAGCATGGGTATTGAGGTATGTGACTTCCATTTTTATATGTTGATTTTGAAATGTCTGATTCATACCTAACTATAACAATTCTTTAAATATTCTTGCTGATCTCTGGCATGTTAACATAGAACCTAGTGTTTCCCTAAACTTAAGTACACCCAATTTCTAGATTCCTGTCTTTTTTTAGGATTTGAGGGTTCATTTTAAATATGATTACTTTCAAATGTAATTTTTTCAAAACAATTATCCAAATTTTTTTTTTAATTTTTAGAACTTAATCTGAAAACAATTCTATAAAACAGTTTTGCAAAAATAAGAAAACACAAATAAAAAACAAACAGACCCTTAGGTTTGAGAGACATAGAAAGAAGGAAACTTATTGTTGCCAATCCAAAGCTGGGGTATTAACCAAGGCCATAATCATATGATCCTTCTCAGCTTTACTCATAGACGGTTCATCAAGGATTTCAGTAAAATTGCATTACCTCTTTCTAAGCTACTACAAAAAGATGTTAAGTTTGATTTTAGTACCAACAGCAAAGTAGCGTTTGATGAACTGAAAGCGAAACTTGTTTCTGCACCTATTTTGATCACCCCAAATTGGGAATTACCCTTTGAGCTTTCATACGATGCTTCCAATTATGCTGTAGGGGTAATGCTTGGGCAGAAAGTAGATAAGGTTTTTCAAGCTATAGCTTATGCATCCAAGACAATGGACCCAGCCCAAATGAATTATACCACAATTGAGAAAGAGTTGTTTGTCATTGTGTTTGCATTAGAAAAATTTAGGCCATATCTATTGAGCTCTCATATTATTATTTTCACTGACCATGTTGCTGTTAAGCACTTACTTAAAAAGCCTCAGTCAAAACCACGATTGATTAGATGGGCTTTGCTTCTTCAAGAGTTTGATGTGGAAATTAAGGATAGACTGGGGCCTGTGAATCAAATGGCAAATCGTTTGAGCTGATTACCAGATGACACTAGGGGAGTAGATTCTTCTAACTTGACTTGTGATTCATTTTCTGATTCAACCTTATGTGCTATAATTGTTAGAGAACTGTGGTATGCTCATATTTTCAACCATTTAGTCATTGGATTCACCCCACCTTTTATGACTTCACATCAAGCACAAAAGCTTAAAAGTGAGGCTCGGCATTACATATGGGACACACCTCACTTGTGGAGAATGTGTAGTGATCAAGTGATTAAATGATCAAAAAATGCGTATTAGATGAGGAATTTAAGCCTATAACTCGGCTTGCCATTCTATGGTTTGTGGAGGGCATTTCAGTGCATGGAGGACATCAAGAAAAATTTTAGACTTAGGATTTTACTCGCCCTTGTTATTTAAGGACTCATATTTGTTTTGTCGATCTTGCTATAGATGTCAACATTTTGGGGGGCTAGGTAAATGTCATGAAATGCTTCAACAACCCTTGTTGTTCCGTGAAATTTTTTATGTTTGGGGCATTGATTTTATGAGACCTTTTTCGTCATCCTTTAGTTTTGTGTACATACTTCTAGCTGTAGATTATGTCTCCAAATGGATTGAGGCAATTCCTACTAGAAAAGATGATGCTCTAACCATGTTGAAATTCATCAAGTTAAATATTTTCTGTAGGTTTGGTATTCCCAAAGCCATAGTAAGTGACAGGGGTACCCACTTTTGCAATAGAGTTATGAATAAATTGTTTTCAAAGTTTGGTGTTACCCATAAAATCTCCATTGCTTACCATCAGCAAACCAATGGCCAAGTTGAAGTATCGAATAGAGAGGTGAAGCACATCCTAGAGAAAATGGTTAAACCCTCAAAGAAAGACTGGAGCCTCCACCTGGAAGAAGCACTATGGGCTTACAAAACCACTTACAAGTCTCCAATTAGTATGTCACCATACCTGTTTGTATTTGGTAAATCGTGCTATCTTCCAGTAGAATTGGATCATAAGGCATACTGGGCAGTCAAACAATGTAACATGGACATGGAAGCTCTTGGGAATGAAAGGAAATTGCAATTACAGGAAATGGAAGAATTGCGATTGGAAGCCTATGAAAACTCCCAAATGTATAAGGAAAAGACTAAGTTGGTACATGACAGGGCATCCTAAAAAAGAATTTCAAGGAGGGCGATCAAGTGTTGCTGTTCAAGGCTCGTTTCAATTTTAAACTGGGAAAATTCAATTACCAATAGGATGAGCCTTTCCTAGTAACAAAGGTGCATAATTTTGGTATGGTAGAGCTCAAATATGAGGAAACTGGAGCTACTATGAAAGTTAATGGACATTTATTGAAGCACTACCATAAGAACTATAAGCCGCCTTAGCTATCAGGTTGTTCCTTTCCTTCACCTACTCTTTTACTATTACTATGTGTTTACTGCTGAAATGAATTGATGCAATGATGAATAGTTTAAGTGTGGGGGAGGAACTGTCTAGTAGAAAGTAGAGTAATTAGATTTTGAATTTAATAAACTCTCCTCATTTCAATCTCTAGCTTTTATTACGCCACGTGAAATATGAAAGAGTTGTTTGCTTGATGGATTTTCTAAATTTTATTTTACATCTGTGTATATATATATATGTTCCTTTATTGTTTTCCGAAATGTCGTTGCATCGTTGCATGATTTTCCTGTATTGCTTTCGAATTATGCGATTTCTCTGTTTTTAAATCTTCCCCTTCAATCATTAAGGACAATGCTTGAATTAAGTGGGGGAAATTTAGGATTTAGGGTTTTCCAAGCTTTACTTTGAATTTTAAAATGCAATTGGAATTTTTTAAAGTTAAATGTTGGGTCATTTTGTTTCAAAACTTTGGAAATTTTAGGTTTCTTAAAATTTTTCGCAAATAAAATTTATTTGTAAGAGGTTTTGGACAGCATTTTCGCTCTCAAACCACTTTCACCACAACCAACTTGGTTGTTCGCCATGGCGTAAGTCATTCAAAATAACGCAATTCACCTCTCGGGTGTGTTTCGCTGAGCGAAAAAACTTGCACATAGAACCACCCTCTCGAGTGTGGTTTACCACAACCAACTTTGTTGTTAGCCATGGCAAAACTTTCCATGCACATATATAAAAAAAGAGTTTTGAATTTCAAAATAAAAGGTTCCTCTTATCTTTATGGCTTTAATACTCCTAGGCATACATCATATACTTTGATTTTCACAGATAGTGCATTTGGAAATTAATTCATAATTTTAAGGGATAAAAGCTTTTGGTTAATTGCGTTTTCAAGTCATTAGCAAAGGAGCAATATTGATGCAATTTTAAATTGACTCTTTGCATTTTTAATTCTTGAAACTGTCTAATTGAGACGTTAGCCTTATCGTAAGGATAATTGGGCCTAACTTCATTTGATTAGTATGAATCTATCTTAATTTTTAATCTCTCTATAACTTGTCTTAATTCTTAATCAAAGCTTTATGATCCAATATTCTGTGAAAATGATAGAGGCCTTCAATTCAAAACCCTTTCATTTTTCCCAAACACAAACCCAACACCATCTAACTGTTGCCACCCATTTGAGTCAATCATTCTTGGAAACTAGCATTGGAAAACTATATCTTTATATGCAAGCATAATTTTGGTTAATTTGATTTTTAAAAAATAGAAAAAAAAGAAAGTAAAAAAAATAAGAAAAAAATAAGAAAAAGAAGAAGAAGAAGAAGAAGAAAATAGAACAATAAAGAGAAATTGTTGATAAAATTTATTCATATACTTGAATACACATTTCTCTAAACTCTTGCAAAGGCATTGGTATGTTTAGCTTTTTATAATGTTGTGTATTCAAGAAATTCTTTCATAACATCATTTCATTATCTTTAACCTCCATTATCCATCTTAAATCCCCAAAGCCCTCTTGATTTACATTATATTGATCTTGTGATGGAGAGGTAGAATAATTACAAGCTTATGGTAGGGATTTAATTAAGCAGACATGAGTGAAATTATCCTTACTAAGTGAGCTGAGAGAGAAACACTTTTCCCTTTTGTGAGGAAGTCTCTTTTATTCAGTCTTCTGAATTGAACTCTCTAAGAGATCCATTTATTATCGTCTCTGCCTTGATCCTTGTTAATTCCTTGACAAATGCTTTTACTGAATTCTATAGTCCTGTACTCATGTGAATAGATTCTGAATGCATTGATCATTCAAAGGTTTTTGAAAGGCTTTGTTCAGGAGTACAAAGGCTTAAGTGTGGGAGAATTTAATTGAGCTTTATTTCTCTAGTATATTTGCTTGAATTTCCAAAGCATTTAATGCATTTTTCTCCCAATAATGACCCTTTTTGAGCTTAATTTGAAAACTAGAGTTGTTGCTTGTGATTAGCTTGATGTTGGGTGCATTTGCCATGAAAAATGATACATTTGCCTTAATTATAATCATGAGCAAGTGATACCTCAAATGTTTGCTATTTCATTTTCAGGAACTCTAGCAAAGGACAATTGGAAGGACCTCTGGAACATTTTGCCGTGGCACAATTCATAATTCGCCACGGCCAAAGATCAAGCCATAAGCAAGAACTCTCAGGAGAGGTTCACCGTGACGAAACCTCAAGTTCACCATGGTGAATATCACATAACAGCATCAGATCAGGCTTCAAATGGAAAGAATAACCAACCCATCCTGTGGGATTTGACCTAGGGTGGTTAATACATACCATTTAGGGTAAAGTTTGAGAAGGAGGAGTAGGGGGAGACAAGAAAACACTCAGCATACATTCCATATTCATCTCTTCCATTTTCTCTCATTCTATTGCTATTTAAACCCTATTTTTCACCTCATCTCATCCCCAATTCCATCATGCACCTCCATTCATCCATCCAGAGTCCTAAAATGCTTGCTATGAGCAGTTGAGCATCTCCCTTCCTCTTGGAGATGAAGATGGCTTGAGAGCAAAGTGCTAAAAGGGGGGTGGTAGTTTTAATCTGTATATATGTTATAAATTGCATAGTTTCTGAGTTAGAACTTGTGATTTGTACTTAAATACTTGGTCTCGGTCGAGCCAAACTTGGATTTCTGATGTATTGATTTTGCTTTGTGTTTGACTTGGTAGAGTGAAGTCTCATTTCTACCTATTCAATTAGATCTTTGTTACTCTCTTTTATCTTCCTAGTTGTGCTTGATATTTGAGGCAATATTGCATTGAGTTGGATTTTTCACTTGGCAATTTCTTTACGCACACTAAATGATTTTAAAGGGTTTCATGGAATCCTTCATTGCATGGAATTTCTGACACAGCGAGTTATTAGGGTTTTCATTACAAAACTTAGTGCGAAACTACTGCTTTCCCTCATGTTTTGTGAACTATGATAGCCTAAACCATTTCTAAGAGGAAAACCATCATCGAACATCTTTTGCATTTCAATTCTATTTTCCATTGCTTCCCCAAAATCCAAAAATCCCATAAAAAACTTTGTTTTGTATTTAGCTTTAAGTCTATACAATTTTGAATCAAAAACAGTTTTCACTTGCAAAGCGAACCTAACCACAAGCTATCTGACTAGTGGTGCACGAGGCTCCATAGAGAACAACTATGGGGTTGCACCCTATAATGCAATCCTTAGAAATCACAATTGTTTTGATCCATTTCCAAGGCCTAACAACGACAAATTTTATACTATTATCTATGGCCCATTTATTGAGTGAGATGATGGTGAGATGGGCTTTAAGAGCTTTAAAAGAATGAAATTAGCATAGAAAGGGAGATTCACAAAGATAAAGGCCTTAAGATTGCTTTAGGGCCAAATTACAATGTGGTTAGGGCTCGTATATGCCAACAAAACAATATTAAAGCTCCTTTTCTTTTTTTTCCGTCCTATAATTTCAATCTCATGAAGAGTAGGGTAGCATGGGATACTATGTTACTCATTGAGTATAATAGGATACTCAATAAAGTATTTGAATGGGTTGGTACTCCCATCTCAATAAGTAGCTTTTGGGTTATGGTTCCCCATATCATTTAGGCACCCATCAACTGGTATCAGAGTCTGGTTAACAACCTCTCCGAAAAGGGCTACTCGATAAGGGTTCAATTGATGAGATTTGATAGTGCCATAAAGTGCAGTTACCGAGACATTGGCCTTCCATGGAAGCTAATTGATGAATATTTGATAGTACGAGATAGTTATACTCAATAGGTATTTAATTGGATTAATGTTCACAACTCAATAGCTAGCTTTTGGGTTACCGATATCATCCCAATCAGTATTGATCACAATTAGTTAGATAGGGTCAAACAAAATGAACCATCAAAACCATTAGCTCTTTAAAGATTCCTTCCATGTAGATATTCATATCTAGGGATCAAATAAAGGAGAAAGAATCATAACTGACACAAAATTGATATAAATAATAACCCATTTCTTGAGATGTTGACCCAAAAGAGCAAGGAGAAGAGAATCAAACCTTGGAACTAACCTCTGTTCAGATCGGTGACAATAGAGCCTTGCGATTAGAATCACGAAAAGGTTGTGATCAAAGAAAATATGGAGTGAAAGAGAAAATATCTGACCAAAAAAATTGGACTATAAAGAAGAAGCCGGTTATACACACACATATATACACCAAAAGAAATTGGTTAAATATTTTTTTTGTTCAATTCGAATTGGTTCCTGATCCTGGTCAAAGACCATTGTGTTTGCAGTAGCACTCCACGAAAGAGGTGAAGTAGTGGTATATTTATGCTCATTATAAATTACACACTTGGCTGCTCCCTCTTAGTTAAAAATTTGGTTTTAAAACAGTTGAAATTATATATATTATAGTATAATACTTGTTTGGCAAGAAAAACAACCAAAATAATTTTTAATCGGCTAAAGTACACGAAAAGAAGTCAGTTATCAATATTATATATAATAGGAGTATGACCCTAGCTCTGATACAAGGGCGTTGGGAGACTAGGCCCCAAAGGGTCCTAGAGAACCAGGAAGGAAAGATTGAGAGATGGAAAGTAGAGAGCTGATGGACAGCTTAAAATATAAACTGGAAACTAGAAATAGAAATATGCAACTAAAATAAAAGGAAGATCTGAAAGCGCGATAGTCTGACATGAACAAACATCGTTTTTGGTAGAAATAATAAATACACTGCAATGAAATAATTGCAGTAGAAACACTGTAGATCACTGTAGTGTTGGCAAAATAGTAAAAACCAGAACTGTTGAAATAGTACCAGTCACCAACAGGTTCTAGGTCAAACATTGTAGAAATAGTTACTTTTTAAGGTTTATATAAGATGAAGCCAAATAAATTAGAAGGTAGAAGTTCATACACTCCTTCAGTAATCACTTGCTCTCTCCCATCTCTATCTCTCTACCCTCTTCCTTTGTAAGCTCCTTTTTTATAAATAAACTTCTAGTTTTTTGCATCATGCTTTGTATCCTTCTCCTGAGATCCGAATTATGTTGGAATACCACACTTTCAAATCTTTCTTTTATTTTCAGTTGCATATTTATATTTCTAGTTTCCAATTTATGTTTTAAGCCTTCCGCTGGCTCTCTACTTTCCATCTCTCCCTCTGTGACACTCCCTAATTTCCCCTATAAGCTTCATATTAGATCACTAATGAACCACTTTAGGGCCTTCGATAACTCAAATTGATCAAAGAAGTGAAATTTAAATTTTCAAGATGAGTTACTATTCATTTGATCAATTTTCCAGATTTCTAGCCTAACTTTAAAAATTTATAACTCATTCTAGAAAAATCGGAATTGAGTGGTTCCAATTTCTATATGAAGCTTATAACCTTATCTACAGGGGAAATACCCACTAGTTCAAAATCTTGCCCAATTGATACAATGTAATCCTTGAAATTGTACTGTTTATTTGGTCACTTTTCATTTTTCCAGATTTATTTCTCATTTTGGGAAACCATAACTTTTTATCTACAAATCCAAATTTAACAAAATTTGGTTCTTTTTAAAGCTTGGGATGTGTAGTATTTAACTAAAAAAGTCACTCAAAGTTTGGGCAGATTGAAGGGTCTTGGAACCCCTTTCTTGAAAACTTTTCTTTCTTTAAAAATTCGGTAAAACCTCTCTTACCATTCTCATACCTCTACATGCATTCACATATGTTCAACCATTATCATGTAGAGGTTTAAGTTACATAACTACAATAACCTTCAAACATGAAGTTCCAAATATAATTCATAACTCCAGTAAGCAAAAGCATAACATCATGCTCTCTTTAAGCATCAACCACTTTGTTCTTACCCTTGCTTGTGCTTCCACCTAAAATGGTTGTGGGGGAGGATGAGATTTTGAAAAATCTCAATGACAAAACTAACTAACAAACTTGTGAGTGTGCATAACATGCTTTCAAAATGTGTACATGATCAAGGTACATGTGACATGTTCAAACTACATATTATCATGATATAGCCATAGCAATCAAGTCTCATATCATACACATAATATCAAGTTCATTCATCATAAAATTATGCACCATTCACAAACAAGTTCATAAAAGTATTTAGATAAGGTTAGTAGTCTTACTACCTTGTTCTCTTAATCCTCTTGAGATGTGAAGTTCTCTTGTTAAACTTTCCCAATGAGTTCTTTGAGATTTCACCTCCCTAAACATAATTTAAGAACATAATCATCATTCTCAAGCCATCATCACATCAAGAAAACCATAAAACACAATACAACTCTCTCTTGATTCTTTAAGAACCCTAGAACATCAAAACATGTTCTAGGTTTTCCAATGCTTCCATAATCCTTCTTTCACTTCCACCTACACAATTTTTCATTCTAAAGCTAGTGGAAGTATCAAAATCATGAAAACCACACTGCTCCTATCCCTTCTCATGCTGGCCAAAAATCAGAACAAGAATAAGAGTTGTAATTTTTCAACTTTTCTCATGTATACTTACATATTCTTGATTCCAACCCACTTTCTAGGCATTATCTAACTCAAACACAACTCTTTCCTTTCAAATAGACATTTGGACGGCACCTCCCCTAACCTTGAATTTTAAACAACAATCAAACCAATTCAATATATATATATATATATCAAATTACTCCTTAACACACAAGGAGTGTTTTGCACCATTTGCTTTCTCTAAATCCCTCTCTTTCTCACTTTTACTTTCAATAACCCTAACTTTCAATCTTCCAAAAGAGAGGATTAATCAAGAAACTAATCCATGGAAAAGGTAGAGGAGGTTGCAAGGAGTAAGAAAATGTGTATGTTTGGTTGCTTTGATGTCTTACCTTGTATGTGAGAAGCTCTTTTTCTTCTCTTGGAGCTTGTTAATGGTGTCAACTTCTTGTTTGGAGAGGGAGAGAATGTGCCAGCCAACTTATGAGAAAAGGGAAGGATTTTGTGTTTAATAAAACTTGTGATAATGCATAAATGGTTTGGATTGTTTCTTGAGGATCAAGTTTGATCTAATGGTCAAAATCTTTCCAACAATTTATTCACATGCTTAATTCTCATTAGTTGATCAAAAAGTGGCATTTAACAAAGGTAACTAATAGTTAGAAACTTGGTTACCTTAACCAAACCGATTACCATTCCGTTACTTGCTCCGGTTACAACTTACATTGGTTAAAATAACTTAATTCTGGTAAATTTTTCTCTATTTTTCTGGAGATATTTTCTTCCTCATTTCATCTCCACGTCTTCCTTAATCATATGGTGAAACTTTTTATTCCCAAAATATCCTTGGAAGTTCTCTGAATTTAACAAGGTTCCTTGCCCCTGATGAAATCTTGAAAAAGTGCTACCAACAAAGCAATTGAGTTTTAGGGTATTAAAAATTCCTAGAATTTTCACTGATATTCTAACCCTTTCCATTCCTCAATTGGCTTCCCGGATTGTCTGTAATTAATTTTCAAAGAAAATTAGATTTCTAGGGTTTTTAGGTCTTTCTTTCTTCGATTCGGGAAATCGCCTTTACCGGATACTGGATAACAATTTTATTAACTATTATAAAATTCGCTTTATTTTTCCATGCCCAGAACTCAACTGATTGATGTCTCCTTATACCTCAAATAATTATTTTCGGCCATTAAATCTTCAAAATTCTATATTAAAAAGTCTAGCCCGAATTTCAAAATTCTGAGAAATCTCATTTTCATCGGTAAGTTCCACTCTATTTTTTGGGCATCTGCAAATTTTCTTGTATTTTGGTCAACTGTTGACTTTTTGACTTTGACCTTGGTCAAATTACTAAAATACCCTCACATATTTGCTTAATTCCCAAAATGCCCTTACTTTTCTTAAGACTTTTTTTCAAAATTCCAATACTACCCTTACTTTTTACTAATCTTTTCTAAATTCCATAATTGCCCTTAGCACTTCAATGGCTAATGACCTTTTTGCCCTTGCTTTTAATGCCTAATGACATTTATGCCCTTGGCCTTTTATGCATAACGACCATTTTGCCCTTGGTTTCTTAAACTTAGTAATTTCAAGATCATAGGACTTGGCTAATTATAATTCCTCTGTTCCGTTGGTATCCCCTTTTTCTGAACTTTCTATCTCTGGACCTTTACTCATCTCATGATTACCGGTTTAGCCTTTAGTTTAATTACAGAAAAACATGGATATTACACCCTCTCTCCTTCCTAGTTCATTAAGACCCTTCAGGGCCTAGTCTCCTGACAACTACTGTTTCCATGGCTCTTTTACCTAAAGATGATGGTCAAACAATAATTTTTCTAACAGATTATAACAATACCAACATGAAAATTCCCTAAACAAATTATGTGGAAAGATATTACTCTTCCTGAAGTTTGGCTCTTGGAATAGGCCACTCTGCCTATATCTAATCTCCTTTTGGAATTGTTTGACTTACTTTTAATAGATCTAGAAACTCTTTTTCCCACAGAAACTCTTTTTTCCAAACATCTAGATCTTCATCCTTAGGATAAGAAGATTTTAGAACTGCAAATTCTAAGTTGCCAATGCGCATTGTTCCTCTATAACTCAATCCCTTCCCTATGTTATCTATGCTCCTCCGCCAGGAACACCAATAGTAAATTCTTTTCTTACTACTGTTTCTATTCAAGGAGTAGATAACACTCCAAACGTTCCTCAAACTTCATACCAAAAGGATGACGATGAGCAAACCCTAGGATCTCCAATTGAATTTTCATGGCGAAAACCTTCTAAGCTTCACCATTCACAAGCGACACCTCCTGATATTCTTGTGAAAGAAACACCTAAAAAGATTATATCTCGAACTCATTCTGACATGATTGGTGAACCTAATTTCAGTAATTAAAAATCATTTTGAGATTGATAAACCAAACTTCGAAAAGAATTTTATTCCCCAGAAAATGATTTATGAAGAAAATGGTTTAATGAAAATTTCAAAGGTGATTTAAGAAACCAAGTTCAAACAAAATTTTACGAATTTTTAGAATATTATGAAATAAACATTCCTATATTATATATATATATATATATTGAACCAATGTAGTATTATTTTTGATAAAAAATAATAGCGGAACTTGTTTGGCAAGAAATGTTGGATAGAATTTGAGGAAATTTATGACTTAATAAAATAAAATGTTAAGAATTAGTATTATCAACATATAAGCATCAATTAATGAATATCACTCGCAATATTAATAAAAATTGTTTGTTAAGAAATTTATATTACTCATTAAAAGAAATGTTAAAAATTAATATTACCAACATATAAGCATAAATTAAGAGTTAATGCCAGTCAACGTGTTAACATTACAAAACTTGTTTGGCAGATAAGGTACAATAAAATTTGTTGAATTTTATATTACTCATCAACATAAATGTTAAAAGTTATTATTATCAACATATAAGCATCAATCAATGAATATCACTCTCAATATTAACAAAACTGGTTTGGCAACAATGTTACATTAAAATCGTAGAAATTTTTATTACTCATAAAATGAAATGTTAAAAATTAATATTATCAAAAAAATAAGCATCAATTAATGAATATCACCCTCAATATTAACAAAACTTGTTTGGCAAGAAAGGGACAATAAAATTTTATATAAATTTATAATACTCATAAAAAGAAATGTCAAAAATTAATATCATCAACATATAAGCATCAATTGAAGAATATCACCCTCAATATTAACAAAACTTGTTTGGCAAGAGAGGTACAACAAAATTTATACAGATTTATATTACTCATAAAAGAAATGTTAAAAAATTAATATTACAAATTAAACTTGTTTGGCAAAAAAGGTACAATAAAATTTGCAGATTCATAAAAGAAATTTTGATATGATTTAGGGTCATAACCGCCAAAGGATTGATTCGAATATATTAAATTTAATACATCTTATTTTACTTTTCAAATTTAGGTATTCATGTTAAAAGCTAACATTATCAAGAGATGAGAGGTATTCGTTCATATATTTTCCAATGAAAATGTTTCAACTATCTTTTCTTATGGGTTTCACAAATATCTATTTATCATATAGGTTATAAAGAAAGAGAAATAAGCAAAAAAAATTATGAGATCCACAAAAATGGATAATAATATTGAAATATTTATGAGTATGTAACTATTTATCCTATGGTTTATGAAGAAAGATAAATAATCAAGAAAAATTTATGAATATGAAATTGATAACAAAGATAATTGAAACATTTTTATTGGAAAATCACTTGCATTCAAAAACTTTCCAAATCTCCCTATATCTTTGTGCTTTCATCAACAATATTATCCTCATTTGTCTTACGCTATATTCAATGGATCTTTTATTTATTTCTCCATTGTTCGTGGCCCAAATTCTATTTTTAATTACCCCTTAACAAAAATCTCCTTAAACATTACCATATGCTGATATCATAGTAATTACTAAATAATTTTTCTAGCAAAAATATCACATGGATAAATAATAACAAAATATTTCTATCTATATTTTGTAATCACTAAACTAATAGTCATCATATAAATTATATTCAAAAAATGTAAGTGGTGTTGTTTTGAATGCCATTTTTAAATGCAAGCTGACCTACCCAACATCTCATTAGATTGACTGGGTTATAGCGGGTTACCTGGATTCTCCCGAGTTGCCAGGACCCTAAGTCATCTATGCATTTAGACCGTTTGCATGATTGGGTCATTTAGTGCTAACCCTGGATTTATATATATATATATATATATATGATAACCATAATATTTATTATTAGGATTACTTTGGGAACTTAGTTGCTGAGTCACTGGACTCAAAATAAATTATATACACACTGGTCCGTTTGGTAAAGCGGTGAATAAGTACTTTTACCATTTACGAAGTAAATGTGTGAAGAAGATTGTCTCATTTTGTGAAAAAAATCTGTTGAACGTGCTTTTGGGGTGTTAAGAAGCTTTACTAAACTATCTTAAGGTTATAGAGAAGGTTAATGTCAGGTTTCATTTTTTTAATCTTTCAAATTTATAAAATATATTTATAACCCTTTAATTTTAACGATTTTGATATGCAAAATACTACTTAAATAGTGATAATCGACAAAACGTAACCGTTTAATTAAAACATAAAAATATTATATTTCTATATTTAATTTAAATTGAAATCTCTTAAATTTAATTTTAAAGTAATCATTTAAATTGTTGAGTCAATATTTTTATAAATTTAATTAAAAGTGCTAAGGTTAATGATTGAAAATATATTTTATAATCCTAAAAAAAGTGAAACTTATGTAAATTCAAAATATCATATTCTACTGTAGCCCTATTTCAAATTCCATAATATTGCTTTTGAAAAAAAGAAAACATGATAATAACGTCAATAATATAATGTCAAATTTGGAAATTGCCAACTAAACTTCACTATAGTGGTCAAATTTCGATCAGTTCGCAAAACCCCCCACCACCTAAAAATCATTCAAATCAATCAATAAATCCCCAAGACAGAAAAAGATCACATCACACAAATTTAATATCTAACAAAATTTCATCACATTTTAAAACTTATAGTCATTATAAAAAAATTACATATTGCCACCAAACTATTAGAATTGGAACTTATTATAACATTAAAAAATTATGACTGAATTAAAAGGTTATTCTTACTTGTTTAATTTTTTGTATTAATTTTTAATCATTCTTATAATCAAATGGTAAAATTAAAAATGTAACGTAATTTCTGTAAAATTTAAATTCATTTTTTATCAGAAATTTTTTAAAACAAAAGAATTGACCAAAGCCTATTAGCCTAATGCAAATACTGAAATAAATACATCAATGGACCACACTCTGACCCAACCCCTCCGCCTGGCACTGCCACATTGCTCCCTGTCTCCCCACGTAAGGGTTAATTAAGGTGTGCGAGAAGTAGTTGCAGTCCTCGACTCCTGAGGCGGCGGCGGCGTATGACTGTCGGAGCCTTTGGAGGGATCATTAGAAGATTGTCGTAAGGCGTTATCAGTCCCGCCACGGTTCATATCATTGATCATACGAACCACAGCCAGCATGGTGGGTCTCTGATCCGGCACGACGGAGACACAAGTCATCGCTATTTGCAAGAGTTGAACCATCTCTTCCTCAACGTCGAGTTGCCTCGTCAGCTCGGCGTCGAACACTTCTGCAGTCCATTCCTCCTGGACCACCGACTGAACCCACCTCGGGAGGTCAATGCCTTCTTCGCCTAGCGTCGCCTGGTTCAGAGCCTTACCGGTGAGGAGCTCCAGCAACAACACTCCGAAACTGTACACGTCGGATTGGAACGTGGTTTTTCGAGTTTCGACTCGAGTGCCTGATAGCCCCCGATCCGATTGGATGGGAGCACCGTCCGAATAGCGGGTTAAGCCCGAAGTCCGAAACGCAAGCCTCCCAGTCGTCTCGGAGAAGGATGTTGGAAGATTTTATGTTGCCGTGAACCACATTTGCTGACACGTGTAGGTGGGCCAACCCTCTTGCAGCTTCTATCGCAATTCTTATCCGGTTATACCAGTCCAGTGGGGCCCTCCCTGACCCTCTACTCCTTGTAAAAGCATCACTTATTTTTTTACGTTAACATCAACCACAAGATCCCAAACTTAACAATATCTACAATTTTTTTCATGGATAGGAACACATGAGCACGACTTAAAGGAATATGATTAACGTGACTCATTTTAAAAGGAAAACTAAGATGCAAAAATTTAGAAAAGATTAATTTAAAAAAATAAAGGAAACACGAGCTGAAGTAAGTCAAATTACAAAGGCAGAAAACTGGAAAAAAAAATAAAACTATCTTAAATCCGTAGTGATGTTAATGAATTATTTGTTTGTTTGGCAAAAATAAACTACTATTTATTTGGTTTCTTGTAAAATTATACACTAGGTTTATTAGACACGTATTTATAAGGACTGCATTACATTATAATAACTATAAAATTCTTAAACCATCCTCAGTTCCCTTTTAAATTGTCATTTTTTTTCAAAAAAATATAAGTATATAAAAATCCTAAACAAAAATTTCAATTTTATAATTAGTTAAATTTTGGGACGCATGGATAAAAAAACTGAAAAATGTTAGGTTAACATAATATTCTATCTCTAAAGTAAATCTTTCTTATTTTAGTTTTGCTAAGTGTCAAATCATTAGTTGTATTCCCAAATAGTCCATATCTATATTAAGGGTGTTTTTGGAAACACTTTTGGAAGATCCAAAATGCATTTAAATACAAAAATCCATTAGTGTACAGACTTTAGTGTTTAGTAATTCTTTCTTTCAAAATACACTATAAACAAAAAAAACTCATTTTTGACAGAATACATACAATCTAAATCTAACATTTTAACCAAACATAAATGTATTTCCCAACGATTTTTCAAACATGCACTAAGTCATCAGAATACATGTTTTAACTAGAGGGAGCAAAACAAAAGGCCAAAAGTAAGGAAGGATAAAGATTAACCCAAAAATATATCACCCCAAATTCCAATTTCTAATTTTTATTTTATTTTTTAAAAAAAAGTAACTATTGACACATGTCGTCCAATGAATGGTTTCCTATGTTTTTACCCTCTTGGTAACTTTTGTAAGTAACCGGTTTTGAGCTCAAACATAGGATCCTTAATGGGTTAACGGGTCAGGCTCTTCCCTTTAACTTTTCCTCTGGCTTTTCTCTTTTTCTTGGTGAAAGAGAAAAGGAAGAAAAAGAGAAGGCCATAAATAATATGTCGACGATGATGAAAGGGCCTGTGGCTCTGTGTGTGTCCTATAAATTATGAGTGTGTGTTGCTCTCTGAGTCAATAAAAAAACAATAAATTCCAAAATAATAATTAAAAAAATATATATTTGAGAATGTTTCCTTCTCATTTTCAATTCTCAATCATGTATAAAATTTACCCACTTCCATTATTAAATTTAAAACTAACCAGTACTCACAGCCACGGGAGCTGCAATTTCTAGTCATTGGTCAATGGAATATAAGGAATAATTTATTTATTTATAATTATACTGCCTTCCATATGTGATTGGTATAAATTTATTCAAATTAGTTCTATTTATCATTTCTTAAATTAATTTTATCCAACTTATAAATTAAGTTGACTAATTTTAGGAAATTAAGTTGACTTGTTTCAGAAAAATTTGAATGAATTGATTAACTATATTGTATATTATAAGATTTATCCAAAATACTTGTGTACATAATTAAATTATATTACAATCTAAGGTCCAACAAATTAAATTAAAAAATAATAAATATAAACAATTTATGATTTAATCCACCAGTCCAAGGACAATGATACATGAGATTATTTAATATAATGCATTTTAATATTAATTAATTTATCTAATTTTTTAAATTAGTTATCCGATATAAAAAGATGAGAATGAGTAATAATATACCATATTAAGTATTTTATTGGAGTAATAACTAGTAACTAATGGGTAAGCAGCAGAGAGAAAGAAGGTGATGGAGGAACGTACCGTGAAGCAGAGCAGCGAAGCTACCAGCAGGCATGTAATCGTATACGAGCAATTTCTCATCTTTGGAGAAGTAGAATGCTCTGAGAGGAACCACATTTTGATGCTTAACCTTTCCCAGAATCTCCATTTGTGTCTCAAACTCCTTCTTCACGACCGTCACGTCCTTCAGCCTCTTCACCACCACCGTCGTTCCCTCCTCCAGCACCGCCTTATACGACGTCCCGACGCATCCCTTCCCCAGAACCTCCGCAGAAGCTCTCAGCAAATCTTCCAAGTCGAAACTGTAAATCCCACCTTCGAAGAACACCAGTTTGTTCCTCTCTGCTGCCTCAACAGACCCACCCGTTACATCGTCTTTCGACGACGACGTTCCAGCCTCCGCCGCCGTAGTAGCACGAGTTTCTGGTGCCACCGGCTTCGGCGTCTTCGGAGAATGCTGGCGCCGGCGCCTGCGGAGGCAGAGCAAGAGAAGGAACAATAGTAGTAAGAAAGCAAGAGCACACCCAACTGAGATTCCGATAATGGCTCCTGTGAAGAGCTTGGAGTTTTTTACGTGAACAGGAATCGATGTTACGACGGCAGAAGGTGCTGGTGCCGGCGCCTGGAAGAATGGGTTACACTGTCGTAATGGGGCTCCACAGAAAGCGGGGTTTCCGGCGAATGAGGACTCAGGGAATTTCGACAGGGTTTCGGGGACTGAACCATTGAGCTGATTATAGGACACATTCCAATTTGGCCGTAATGCTTGGCAAATTCCCAGAGAATCTATTTTTTTCCAAGAAAAGACCACTCAAGTGGGTCAGATTGTTGATCGAGAAAGGAATTGAACCCGTGAAGTTATTGTACGAAAGGTCCACACGTGCCAAACGAGTCAACTTGAGATTGTTGTCCTGGAGGTAGAGGCTACGAAGCAAACTCAAATTGGAGAAATCTGAGGGGATCTCCCCGGAGAGACCATTCGACCGGAGACTGAGTACATGGAGACGAGTTAGACGATCGATGGTGTCAGGTGGAATAGTACCCACAAGGCCTACGCCGGGAAGACGAAGAGAATACACAAAAGAACACGACGAGTCACATTGAACTCCAAACCAGTCGCAGGTCAAGTCAGAATCGTTCTACCGGACGCGATTCACGTGAGGAGTTCGGGATATGAAGGCAAGCAGCGCTTCCTTGTCATGAGTCAGCTCCGAGTCAAATCGCAAAATCAGTTGCAGAAGAAGCAGAGAAAGAATCATCGTCACAGGCAAAGCATCAAAAACCAGCCCCATTGACACTAAGACGAAATAAAAAACAACGTTACGCACAATCGAAAACCCACCCAATCACAGAGGAGGCTCGTGAGGATGAATTTGAAGAAACACAGAATCAGTTTTGAGGCAATATGCCATGAGAGAGAGAGAGATGTATCAGTGGCTATGCATGAGTGGGACAATATCACAAGGCAAGGAGAATTGAAGAAAAGGAGAGATAAAGAACACAGAAGCAGTAGGAAGGTTATTATTAGAAGTGGCCCATAAGTCACTTTTTGGGTAAAAAAGCTCGATTGGCCTGAAATGGAACGTTTGGATCAGCGGGTTCGTAGAATGCCTTCTTCGGACGAAGGAGCTTCTGGCCAGAACTTACATAGGGCACGGTGAGGCATTTATCATGGTGGAGTTCATATCGTTAGGCGGACCAGTTCCTTCTTCCAGCTGTGAGTCTCCTCCTTCGCGTGATCTCGTAGCACTTTGCCCTTCTCCCAGCTCCGCTGCATCGGCCGCCACCGTCGACTCAACGTTGGGTAGGGCTCACCATTGTTAGCCCTGGTTGGTTGTTGAGTTGTCCTCTGGCAAGTATTGGAGAAGATTTAGACCCCACGGCTTTGTCTCCCCAAATCTGGTGAGATTGATTTGTTCCATCTAGCTTTGGTGTTAGATATGAATTTTTTCCCGCTTTATCTGTTCCTTGCATGGTTGTCAACCCTGTTAGGACGCCGTCGCACCGTTTCTTGCTTTGTTTTAATTTGGCTTTTTGAATAAAGATTAAGCCTTTTGTTTTTAAACTCTGGTTACTAGTTTTGCTCTAATGGTATGTAATCGGCTATTATAGTTACTCCCTCTTCATTCCGGTAACTACGACTTATATGCTTTGGAATGTTTTGTCGGGCAAAGTTTCATTTGTTGTGTATCGGTATTTTGTTTATTAATCTCTTTATATTATCATCAGTTAAGAAAATACTCAAGGTATTTGCATCTGGTGAATGAATTGGCTTGAGTTGTGTCTGGCATTATAAGCATGAGTTTAAATTGTCATCTTCAATGTCTTCGAGGAGTTGGCTTATTGAGAAACCTTGGTCAAAGTATCCCCAAAAAAGTTAGAAGAGATTTATATCAACCATGCATATTTCAAAGATATTTCAATCGGCAGAAGCCCCTGCTTACTGTAATATAGATCCTGCCTATGGGTCCATGGGCGAGTGGCTTCTTGCTTGAACTCTTGGTGTGTATGATTGTTTGATGCTTCAAGTGTTCTGCTTTATTGTTTCTTGTTAGATCTTCTGCTTTGCGATCTTCTGCTTTGTACATGTAGTGGATGAATATTCCTAGATTGGTTCATGCGTTCTAGTCTAAATATTAATTTTTAGTGGAGGTGAATCCATCTTATGGTATATGCTTTATTGGTGAATCCATCTTTTGGTGGAGGTCTAAATATTCCTGGATTGGTTCATGCTTTATTTTTTCCTATTAGATTTTCTGCTTTGTGATCTTCTGTTTCGTACATGTAGTGGATGAATATTCCTAGATTGGTTCATGAGTTCTATTCTAAATACCGTTGACACATGACAATTGACATTATTGTCATTGTCTACTGGTAGAAGAAGGGGTTCCAAGAACTTGCTTTTTCAGTTCATTAGTCTTTGCTTTATGACCCTTCTCTGTTTTTTGTCGGGAGTTGGTCTAATCTGGTTATGCGAAATTAGAATTTTGGGTTACAAAATAATGAGGATTTGGTCCTGTTTTCTGGGCTAATCATAAGTGGGTTTTGGTTGTTTCCTAATTTAATTGTTTCAACCTTCAATTACTATCTCTACATCTATTTCTTTATTCAGCTGCCTTTGTTAATGTGGTTTTTCATCTGTTATACAGTACATGGCTGAAGAAACCCAAGTACTAGAATCTGGAAAAGGCCTCAAAAAGAGGCAGTTACATAAAAGGCGTGCTCTGGTAAAAAGTCAAATAAAAAACCAAAATTGATGCCAGTACCCCAGGTGCAGAAGAAAGTTAAAATGGACAAGAAAATGAAGAAACTTATCCGCAAGCGGGCACGGGAGTGTAATTCAGATGATGATGGTGGTGGCGGCAATGATAGTTAGCCAGGAATTACCAATAAAGCAATTGAATAGGAAGATAAGAATGTTATTATTGTATATTATTGGTTACTAGAACAATTGTATGATCCAATTATTTACGTTATATTAGTAGTTAGTTGAAAGAATTTTTCTTTTTTTTTATATTTAATTTACATATATTTTCATTTACTTCATTTTTTATTTTTTACCATTATTTTTATCCTTAAAATTATGACAAATAGCTAAAATAATATATATATATATGGCATTTAATGATGTTCATGTCATTTAACGTGATTTATCACAAAAAATCACTTCTCAAAAGTTTGTCCAAACGGTTTCTCCTTTTATAAAAAAATTACTTTTCTAATGTTAATCCAAACACAAATCACTTTACACTTTTAACTTCTACTGAAAATTTCTTTTCCAAAATAACTTCTATCAAAAAGTCCTTTTTCCACCGCTAATCCAAACGGATCCATTATTGGGAGCGGTAACGTTTTCTTTGATTTTATTTAATTAATTATGACTGTGTAAAAAAAACTAGAAAGAAACGCCTTTTGATTCACAGATTCATGTGTTGGAGTAATTTGATAACTGTGAGTTTGAAACTATCGCGCTTTTGGGTGTGTGAATTTTGAAATTTTGACCCCAAAAAAATATTATGAATTCAAATTTACTCATCATCGGCGCACAAGATTCATCTTTGGTCTTGATTTGACCGCAATGATTCAATGGTATGGATACGGTCCTATTATAGAGGGTCTCCAGTGCTAATTAATTACCTTACTGATCGGCATCACATTAAAAATTGGATTTATTTATAGTCGGTGAATTCTAAAGATATTATGGCACAAAAATATTTCTAAAAATATGATTTTTTTTTAAAAAGTAAGCATTATTAATGTGTTAGGAGAAAAGTAGGAGAGAACGTGGCTAGAAAAAAATAATCCAAAAAAGATGAAAACAAATAAGCATGTTTGCGTTAAAGTTTACTTTTTTAACTTAATTTATGGTCTCTAAAGGGTTTGTTTGGCAACACTTTTGCAATCCTTAAAAGCTTGTTTAATAGTATTTTTTTGTAAATCGAGATAATCTCATTTATATATTTACTTCGGTTTGCGTAAAAGTGTTTCTCTAACGCTTTTTCAAACGAACATAAGGTAAGTATCTGAAATGAATTTTATTTTAACTTGCGTGAATATAATTTCACAACGCTTTACAAACTAATACAAAATGTTAAGGGGAATTGCAATAGGTTTCAACCCACCCAAATTATAATATTATTACAAAATCATCAACTTGTAAGAAGTTTCAAGATACATGTGAATGATGTATTAAAATTGTGAAAAAATAAATTTATTACCACATTGTCAATTGACATGTCAATGTGTTCTGCATTAGAATTCAATGTACCTTACAAGTGAATGTGACTAATGACATATCAAGGCAAGACAAGTCATAGTGCCACCATAACAAATTAGGGTGCATTCATTGAGAAGTTAATGTGACACTAACGATAAATCAATGTGCCACAGTAGACAAGAGTCTGACACATTATGGTGCCATCAATAACAAGTCACTACTCCTCAATTGATAAGTTTATGTGTCATTAATGACAAATTAGAGTAAACTCATCTTTCACAATTTCAATAAATATCCTACAAATCCCTTAAAACTCCATATCAATTTGATGATTTTATAGGATCTGATAGTGATGATTTATTTTTCTTGAGATCTGAGTGTAATTCTCCTGAAAACTAAAGGAAGCCAGATTATTGTATTGTTGATAGATTATTTATTGAGTGTTTGGATTAACTTTTTTAAATAATTTTACGAAGTTTCATGTAAGTATAAAAGATGAGTTTATTTTGATTTATTTGAAAGTAATTTTTTAAATGCTTTTGGGTTGCAAAACAACCATAGTTCTTATATTGAGTGTTTGGATTAACTTTTTTTTTAATAAATTTTACGAAGTTTCATGTAAGTATAAAATATGAGTTTATTTTGATTTATTTGAAAGTAATTTTTTAAATGCTTTTGGGTTGCAAAACAACCATAGTTTTTCTTAAATATATCATATCATGTGTATTAAAAATAGAATGAAAAAATAAAACACCATAAAATAATATCTATAGAATTATAATAATATGTAATGATGAAAACGTTAAGAATCATTTTATGAATCACTTTTGTATTTGGATTAGCTTTTGAAGAATAACTTCTGAAGGAAAAGTGATAAAAGTGATTTTGGAAAATAAATTTTAGATAATAGCTTCTGAAAAATAAAAAAAATAGTTTTTTTTTTTGAAAAACTATGGTTCCTACCTCCAAATCATGGTTTTAAGGGTTACAAGTTATTTTGGAGAATCTGAGAGTGTTTGTGTGACTCACACAAAATCATGGTTTTAAAGATTAAAAAATATTCTGAATTTTTATAGGGTGCTTGTTTACTCTACTTTTGAAACCATGATTCAGGCCAATATTATGGTTTCAAAAGTTGTTGTGTATTGTTTAGTGATTTTTGGGAGGATAATGGATTAGTTTTCATTTGATTATAGTAAGTACTAATTAAATTTTGGGATATGTATATATAAATTTTTATAAACATTTTTTCTTGTTTTTTACTTCAAATTCTTTTCAAAAGCTAGCTGTAATGTAGTCTTAAAATATTCAAAAAAATTAATTTTAAATTAAAAATAATAAATACAAATAGTTTAAAATAATGTATTTAACTTTCTTAATCTTTCTTTAAAAATTCAACTCACTTTTATAGCAAAGACTCGAGGTAGTAGATTGGTTTGGTCAGAAAATCTTTTGGGATCCTATTATATGTGAGAAGGATATTATTAAGTATTTAATGTACTAATTAAATCATCATCGGGGCATAATTTGTTGGAAATTGTACCTTAGCAGCCAATCATTGTAGCTTAAACACTGTTGGTTTTATTATTATTTTCTCCATTTCATTACTATAGCTTTGCATGTTTATTATGATAATTGCATCCATAGACGAATTATGATATTGTCTTAAATGTCCCTGGTTGGTTGTCTATGCAAGATCATATATAAAGTAAGACCAATATGATTTTGATAAGATATGGAGATACGAGTCAAAGTCATAGGCACTTGTAAGAATACAATATGCTGGACCGACCCACTATGAGAAAGTTGCATGGATTAAGTCATTAGCTTATCTCATATGTAATCATGTCACAATACCCTTTGACCTAAGATCATCATGGATTCCTACATGAGAGTCACTAAGCTTTGACCTAGTCAAAAGTCACATTTGATCGGGTGATGATAAAGGCTATAATCGGGCTTAAGGATCTTTCATGTAGAGAAATGTGAATGATCAAGATGGGATTTGTCCCTCACATTAATTGAGAGATATTACTAGGCCTCTCGATGAGTGAGTTTGAGAAATGTATGACCATACTATAATGAAAAGGAGCTTTCGTTTATGAGATTAGGCTACTTAGGGATCGAGAAAGTAATGGTCAGGAATAGGAGGATGACATCATCCATGCATCATCCTTAATCGAGATATAGTGTGACAAAAGAGACGTGATGTGGTTGCATGAAGGTTGTGTCGTGTTAATGATCCTCATAAATATTTGGGTAGTTGCAACATCTTACTAGAAGCCACTTGCGACTTGCGGGCTAATACTGAGTTTAGCCCACTGATTGAGCTTTATTTCTCTAGTATTCTTGCTTGAATTTCCAAAGCATTTAATGCATTTTTGGCCCAATCATGACCCTTCTTGAGCTTAATTTGAAAACTAGAGTTGTTGATTGTGATTAACTTGATTTTGGGTGCATTTGCCATAAAAATGATACATTTGCAATTAATTATAATCATGAGCAAGTGATACTTTAAATATTTGTTATTTTATTTCAGGAACTCTAGCAAATGACAATTGGAGCCACCTCTGGAACAGTTCACCGCGGTACAATTCATAATTTGCCGCGGCCATGAGTAAGAACCTCAAGTTCGCCGAGGCAAATATCACGCATCAGTGTCATATTATGCTCCAAATGGAAAAAATACCCAACCCACCTTGTTGGATCTAACCTAGAGCAGTTAAAATATTCCATTTAGGGTAAAACTTGACAGAGAGCACCAGAGGGAGGCAAACAACCATTCCAACCTCATTCTTCATATTTTCATATCATCTCCATATCAGCATGTATCTCCATTCTTCCATGCAGAGCATGGAGTTGCTAAACATGAGTAGCTAGATCATCCCTTCCTCTTTGAGATGAAGATGGCTTGAGCTCAATGTGCTAAAAGGTGAGTGGTAGTTTTAATATGTGTTTAAGTTATAAATTGCATAGTTTTTGAGTTAGGACTTGTGATTTGTACTTAAATACTTGGTCTTGGTCGGGCCAAACTTGGATTATTTGTATATTGATTTTGCTTTGTGTTTGACTTGGTAGAGTGAAGTTTCATTTCTACCTATTCAATGAAATCTTTGTTGCCCTCTTTTATCTTCCTAGTTGTGCTTGATATTTGAGGTGATTTGTGTCAAGTTGGATTTTTCACTTAGCAATTTCTTTATGTACACTAAGTGTTTTTATAGGGTTTTATGAAATGGAGTTCATTGCATGGAATTTCTGACCCAACGAGTTGTTGGGTTTTTATTACAAAACTTAGTGCGAAACTACTACTTTTCCTCATGTTTTGCGAACTATGATAGCCTAAACCATTTCCAAAAGGAAAACCATCATCAAACACCTTTTGCATTTCAATTCTGTTTTTCATTGCTTTCCAAAAATCCAAAAATCCTAAAAAGAAACTTTATTTTGTATTTAACTTTAAGTCCATACAATTTTGAATTAAAAATGGTTTTCATTTGAAAAGCGAATTTAACCACAAGCTATCTAACTAGTGGTACATGAGGCTCCGTACGGAACGACCTTTGGGTTGCACTCTATAGTGCAATCCTTGGAAATCACAATTGTTTTGATCCATTTCTAAGGCCTGACAACGACAAGTTTTATACTACCATATGTGGCATAGTCGGATCAAAAAATGGAGCCATTGCCGGGGAGCCTAAGCCATTAGTTTAAGCTAGATTGTGTCTTTTGTTTGCTTGTTTTGCATTTTTTACTTGTTTCAATTTTGCATCTGTCTATATATAGGTTAGGTTTGTGCATATCATAGCATTGCATTCCAGAAAATACAAAGGTATTAGCTTCCATTTGCATTTTTACATCATAGTCGCATTTTCGCCGCAGCTTACTTTGGTTTTTGCCGCGGCTAAAACTTGCTTTTGAAGAGAAATACACTCTCGGGTGTAGTGTGCCACGACCAACTTCACATTTCACCGCGGAGTAACTTTGCATTTTAATGAGAGCATCCCCTTGAGTGTTATTCGTTGCAACAAAAATATATTTTCGCCGCGACGAACAAGTTGATTTCCACCTGTTTTACCCTCTTAGATCACCGCGACGCAACTTGATTTTCGCCATGGTCAAACTTTCTTTTTCACACTTCATTCATCCATTTCATTCCACTTTTAGTTCATAAATATCTTTCATACATACATTCATACACTTGCACCCAACCATTCCATTCCCATTAACTTGAATTGTGAGCTGCAAGACAGTGTTTGAAAAGTGGCTATGCCATGTTGAAAATTCATATAAATAATATGACCATTGAAAGCACTTATGCTAATTCTAAGTCTAAGGATGAGTTTGTACATTCAAATGTCTATTCTATTGCCTCTATTGCTGAATATGAAGAGCCACCCTCTTTTGCATCATTGTATTCTGAAAATTCTACTTGTGCTTGTGAGGCGATGGGAACATGTCTTCAATGCATTGTACTAAAATGTTTGCTTCCTGTACTAAAATGAGCATTTGATCAAGCTAGATACCAATATTAAGCACAACACAATTAAAGAGGATATCCCAGGAATAAAGGAGCTTGTTGATGTTGAAAAGAATCTTGGACCAGCAGTGGGAAAGCTCATAGATCGACAAGAAGCCTCAAATAATTAGGGAAGTGACCTTTTCTCTCTTGAGCTTAATAGATTGATTCCTTCAGTTGTGCAAGCCCCTACTCTAGAATTGAAAACCCTTCCCTCTAATTTAAAGTATGCTTATCTTGGATATGATAATACTCTTCCCGTTATAATTGCTAAATCTTTATCCCGAAAAGTGGAAGATAAACTTTTAGGTATTTTAAGAGAGCATAAAAGGGCATTGGGGTGGATCTTGGCATATATTCTAGGGATTAGCCCAGTGATATGCACTCATAGAATTCTTTTAAAGGAAGAGTCAAAACCCATTAGGTAACTGCAGAGGCGGTTGAACCCTTTGATATTGGATGTAGTGAAAAAAGAAATCACCAAACTATTGAGTGTAGGGATTATTTATCCAATTTTAGATAGCAAATGGGTTAGCCCTATCCATGTGGTACCTAAAAAGAGTGGGATTACTGTGGTGAGGAATGAAAAGGATGAACGTATACCCACAAGGGTCTAAAACTCTTGGCGTGTGTGCATAGATTATAGGAAATTGAATGATGCCACACGAAAGGATCATTTTCCTTTGCCCTTTATTGATTAAATGCTTGAGAGGCTAGCAGAAAAATCTCATTATTGCTTTTGAGATGGTTTCTCAGGGTACTTCCAAATACCAATTACACCTAAGGACCAAGACAAAACCACATTCACATGTCCTTTTGGTACTTTTGCTTATCGAAGGATGCCCTTTGGGTTGTGTAATGCTCCTGGAACTTTCCAATGCTGCATGATGGCAATTTTCTCTGAGTTTTTAGAAGAATGTATGGAGGTTTTCATGGATGATTTCACTATTTACGGAGGATCTTTCGATGAATGTTTGGCTAGCCTCGAAAAGGTTTTAAAAAATGCATTGGGAAAAATTTGATTTTAAACTTTGAAAAATGTCATTTTATGGTAAATAAGGGAATAATTCTAGAGCATTTGATTTTGCAAAAAGTTATTAAGGTATATAAAGCAAAAATTGAAGTAATTTCTTCATTATCTTATCCTAGTTGCATGAAAGATATCCTTTTTTTTCTTGCTCATGCTAGTTTTTATAGACGGTTCATCAAGGACTTTAGCAAAATTGCATTACCTCTTTCTAAGCTACTGCAAAAAGATGTCAAATTTGATTTTAGTAATCATTGCAAAGTAGCGTTTGATGAACTGAAAGCAAAACTTATTTATGCACCTATTTTGATTACCCCAAATTGGAAATTACCCTTTGAGCTTCCGTGCGATGCTTCTAATTATGCTGTAGGGATAATGTTTGGGCAAAAAGTAGATAAGGTTTCTCAAGCTATAGCTTACGCATATAAGACATTGGACCCAGCCAAATGAATTATACCACAACTGAGAAAGAGCTATTTGCCATTGTGTTTGCATTAGAAAAATTTAGGCCATATCTATTGAACTTTCATGTTATTGTTTTCACTGACTATGTAGCTGTTAAGTACTTACTTAAAAAGCCTTAGTCAAAACCACAATTGATTAGATGGGCTTCGCTTCTTCAAGAGTTTGATGTGCAAATCAAGGATAGACCGAGGTCTGTGAATCAAATGGTGGATCATCTGAGTCAATTACCAAATGACACTTGTAATATCCACCTTTTTCTGTAAACTGAGATAGAGGCCAAACTGAAAGTTATGAGATGAGATAAGGCTCAGAAATAAAGTACAGAGAGAGATGTCAATGGACCAAAGAGACCCTAGTCAATTTAGTTTTAAGGCTTTGAAATTACTAAGAATATAAGCCAGGGACATAAATGTCATTAAGTACAAAGACCAAGGGCAATATGGTCATTGGATAAAAACGGACAAACTAGCGGTCAAAAGTCAAGTTAGAGCCCACAGATAGAAAGTATGGAAAAAGTTGATGCTATTGGGCTGGAAGTCGCAGAATCAGATTTGGCCTGGAGATTGAAATCGGTAGGAACTTTAAAGTTAAGCATGCTCGCCCTGGAGCAATTTCAAGATGGGAGACCTCTTGGGAGGTGCCCAAGGGATTCAGAAACCAAAAAGATCAAGGACGACCAAGTCAAGGGCAAAATGGGGATTTATGAAAAGTTAGACTGCGAAAGGGCAGTTTAGTCATTAAGAGAAAGTGTAATGGCATTTTGGTCATTTGACAAAGTCAAAGTCAAAGTCAACCGTTGACAAAAAATTTATAGATGCCCAATAGATAGAGCTCGACTCGCAGAGCATAACCATGATTCACAGATTTTCCAGATTCTCACTGGATTTCTGTCTATAGAATTTTGAAGGGCAAAAAAGGAAAAAAAATAATTATTTAAGGTATCAGGAGCTCTCCAAAAATTGAGATAAAAATATGAAAAAATTTAGTGAATTTTATAGTATTTAATAAATTTATTATCCAGTGTACAATTAAGGCGATTTTCCCGAAAATTGGGAAAAAGAACCGAAAATCTCTGAAATATAATTATTTCAAAAATTAATTTTGGGCAATCTAGAGGGCTTTTTGGAAAAAGGAAAAGGGCTAGAGAATCAATGAAAAATGTAGTATTTTTCAAAGCCCTAAAAGTATTTTGCCCTTCGATTGCTCGTTTTCAGGGATTTTGGACAGGATAAATTAATCCTGTAAAATTTGAGGAAGTTAAGGGGTATTTTGGGGATAATAATTTTTTTATATTTAAGATGAAAATATGTAGATTAAATGAGAAAGAAAATATCTCCAGAAAAGTAGAAAAAGATTTATCGGAATAAAGTTAAGTTTAATGGTAAAAAGTGTAATCGGTAAAAGTAACCAAATGAGATCCAATTAGGTTATGGTAACCATATTTTCAACCAGAAATTATAGTCATGATTATCACTTTTTGAGGGCCAATAAGAAGCTAGCAAATGGCTATGATTATCACTTTTTGAGGGCCAATAAGAAGCTAGCAAATGGCCCATGTGTGGCAAAGTTTCAACTATTGGATCAAGCTCACATGATAAGATAATATCTTAGCCATTAATTCCAATTATGCATGAATTATAAAACACAAATTTCCTCCATCTTCAGCCTATTTAGACTGACCCAAAATTCAGAAAAAAAACATGGAAAAAGGTTGAAAAATCAAGAGAAATTGTTAGAGGAGAGATAGAAGGTGAATAGTAACTTTCAAGAACTTCAATTTGCCGAAACACTACCGAATCGGCATTTTCTCTCAAAGTGCCCTTCACAAACCTTCTCCTACTCATCCTAACCTTCATTTCCGTGGTTTCGAATTTCCATTTGGAGGTGTTCGGTGCTATCTCCCTTGCCGGAGTATTGCCGGATTTTCGAACCGATTGCGGAAATGCGTAGAGGTAAGCGTAAACTTCCTTTTAAACTGATTGGTTTGTTGATTGGATGAGTTTTTGCAGGGCTTGGGTACTGTTCATTTTCGTCTAAGGGCTGATTTTGAAGGTTTAATCATGTATTTATTGTTAGATTATGATTTATGATGATATTGGGTCAAGTTGTTGAACAAAATTCTGAATTGATGAATTGTTGTAGAAAACCCTTATTTTCTGGCTGAATAGAACATTATGAAGAAGTAGGAATTATGTAACTTTGATTATTCCATTGGATTTATAAGGCAAAATTGTGTAGGTATACTTCAAGACTGGTAAGCCCATCGGTTCACACAGTTGTCCATGTACCAGTAGAAGATTCAGCAGCTACCGTGGCACCTGCTTCTTCAGGTGAAACTCCAGGTTGAGGAGTTACTCGTGTTCATGATTTTTAGACGCTTGTCTATGGAAGTTGAAGAGTAAGTGCTGTGTAATTCATTTTCTAGAGGCAGTATAATTGTAACGTGTTTTTGTGTGGTCAAATGTTATCCAATGACCATGAAACTTTCCAGAATTAAAGTAGACTTATCAAGATTTAATTTGATAGGTCATATTGGTTAATTGGATTTGTGTGCTGGGAGGTATGAATTTTTGAAGTTTTGGCACTAAATCTAGAACAAATCCTAGCACAGTTGGGTAAACTGAGAATTCTGGAATTCTGGGTGCATAAATGCTAGCAAATAATATTTTTCATGCAAAGAGGACTTAAAGAACTTCACATAGGAAGTTAAACCACCCCAACTGGATTTTTATAGAATTAATTATGATTTTTTAAAGTTTGGTCAAAATGCTGACATCTCTTGATTACCATGCGAATTTGAGAAAGAAAGTGATCAAATGTAATTTGTAGAAACTCCAAGGGTGAAAGTAAGTCTTTAGGGCTAATGTAGCCCATTGGACTTTCACTTTTCATGACTCTAATAATGTCATTAATTATCTAGGGCCATAAAGTAACAAAGAAAATGCTATGGTTAGAAGATCAAGGAACAAGAGGAGGAGGCAAAGTCTAAAAGGTAGTAAACTTACTTACTTGTATATATGCGATGTTTATGTTGTGTATCAATTTGTTGTATTGCTTTGCTTGATTATGTGAAGCATGTATGAATGAATGAAGCTCTATTTTTGTTTTTACTGTGGCCATAAGTAAGTTGTACGAACCATTGAGCATGCGGAATTTCATTATGTGAACATGAGCCTATGTAAGGCAAGCATATCATGCACTAGCATTCATTCTACATGCACTGTTTGTAATGTTTGCTACTGAGATTCCACGAATCTCACCCTCCCCCACTAACCATTTTAGGTGAAAGCTCAAGCAAGGGTAAGAGCCAAGAGATTAATGGTTAAAGAAGGCATAATGTTGTGCTTCTATGTATTGAAGTTACTTGTTATGGTGGAAATTTAAGTGTGGTTGTAATTATGTAAACTAAACTCCTACATGTATGATAGCCAACAAGTAGCAAAAGCATGCTTTAAGTATTCCCAAATGATTGATTAATCATGATCAAATGAGGTTTAGAAATGAGCATGCTTAAAGGAAGGAATTTCAATAGGTCATTTTCTTGAAAGCAAATTAATATGCTTACCAAGTCAACAAATTTGAGTTGATGTGAAATAGGGAAAATGAACTCCAAATGAGATGAATTTTTATATAAAAATAGTTCATATTGCGAGCTTTTAAACAAGCCAAATAACACTAGAATTGGAGTTTTTTACAAAAATTTATGATGTTCCAAAGTTAGTGAAAAATCACAGAAAAACCTGGGAAAATGAAAAATTATCAAATAGTGCAATTTGTGAAATAAACTGATTCAATTGGGCAAGTTTCTGACCCAATGAGTATTTTCGCCATGTAGAGGAACTTTTATGCTTCAAATAAAAATTGGAAGCACTCAATTTTGATTTTTCTATAATTAGTTATGAATTTTCAAAATTGGCCCAAAAAGCTGTGAATAGTAATGTGAATAGTAACCCTAAACTTGAAAATTTTATTTTTTATTCTTTGGGTACTCTAAGTCACTAAAGGCCTAAAGGTGCTTCCAAATGGATATATAATGAAGATAAAGGCAAGGTTAAGGTGTGTTACAACTCTAGGCGAGTCGATTCTTCTGCTTGACTTGTGATTCATTTCTTGATTCAATCTTATGCGCTTTAATTGTTAGAGAGTTATGGTATGCTCATATTGTCAACTATTTAGTTACGGGATTCACCCCGCCTTTCATGACTTCACCTCAAGCACAAAAGCTTAAAAGTGAGGCTCGACACTACATATGGGATGCACCTCACCTGTGGAAAATGTGTATTGATCAGAAAATGCGTATCAGATGAGAAATTTGAGCCTATCATCTAAGCTTGCCATTCTATGGTTTGTGGAGGGCATTTCAGTGTAAGGAGGACATCAAGAAAAATTTTAGATTCAGGATTTTATTACCCTAGTTATTTAAAGACTCATATTTGTTTTGTCGATCCTATGATAGATGTCAACATTTTGGGAGGCTAGGTAAACGTCATGAAAGGCCTCAACAACCCTTGTTCTGCGAAATTTTTTATGTTTGGGGTATTGATTTTATGGGACCTTTTCCATCATCCTTTGGTTTTGTGTATATACTTTAGCCGTAGATTATATTTCCAAATGGATTGAGGCAATTCCTACTAGAAAAGATGATGCTCAAACTGTGTTGAAATTCATTAAATCAAATATCTTTTGTAGGTTTAGTATTCCCAAAGTCATAGTAAGTGATAGGGGCACCCATTATGAATAAATTGTTTTTAAAGTTTGGTGTCACCCATAAAATCTCTACTGTCTACCATCCACAGACCAATGGTCAAGCTAAAGTATCGAATAGAGAGGTGAAACACATCCTAGAGAAAATGGTTAAACCATCAAAAAAAGACTGGAATCTCCGCTTGGAAGAAGCATTATGGGCCTACAGAACTTCTTACAAGTCTCCAATTAGTATGTCACCATACCGGTTGGTATTTGGGAAGTCGTGCCATCTTCCGGTTGAACTGGAGCCCAAGGCATATTGGGCAGTTAAGCAATGCAATATGGACATGGAAGCTCTTGGTAATGAAAGGAAGTTGCAGTTACAAGAAATGGAAGAATTGCAATTGGAAGCCTATGAAAATTCCCGAATGTATAAGGAAAAGACTAAGTTCATGCATGATAAGGGCATCCTTAGGAATAATTTCAATGAGGGCAATTAAGTGTTGCTTTTTAAGGCTCGTTTCAGTTTTAAACTGGGAAAATTTAATGATCGATGGGATAGACCTTTCCTAGTGACAAAGGTGCATAACTTTGGCATGGTAGAGCTTAAAGATGAGGAAACTGTAGCTACATGGAAGGTCAATGGACATTTATTGAAGTACTACCATGAGAACTATAAGCCTAAATATCAAGTTGTTCCTTTCCTTCACTTACTCTTTTAATGTTACACTTTAACTACTGTTAAAATGAATCGATGCAATGATAAACGGTTTAAGTGGGAGAAGAAACTGTTCAGTAGAACGTAGAGTAATTAGATTTTGAATTCAATAAGAAATCCTCGTTTTAATCTGAAGCTTTCTTTACACCAAGTGAAATATGAAAGAGTTGTTGATATTCTGAATTTTGTTATACAGTTGTGTATATATTGTTCCTTTGTTGTTTTCCATATTCGATTGCATTTTTGTGGTATTGCTTGCGAATTCCTCGATTTCTCTGTTTTAAAATCTTTCCCTTTAATCATTGAGGACAATGATTGAAATAAGTGTGGGGGGAGATTTAGGATTTAGGGTTTTCCAAGCTTTACTTTGAATTTTAAAATGCAATTGGAAAATTTTTAAAGGTTAAATGTTGGATCATTTTGTTTAAAACTTTGAAAATTTTGAGGTTTCTTAATATTTTTTGCATAGAAAATTGTTTTATAAGAGGTTTTGAACTGCATTTTTGCTCTCAGACCACTTTCGTCATGACCAAATTTGTTGTTCGTCGCGGCATAATTTGTTCAAAATAAGCAATTCACCTCTCGAGTGTGTTTCGCCACAACCATCTTATGGTTGCACCGCGGTGAAACCACTTGCACACAGAACCACCCTCTCAGGTGTGGTTCGCCGCGACTAACTTTGTTGTTAGTCACGATGAAATCTTTAGTGCATATAAAAAAAATTTTGAATTTCAAAATAAAGATTCCTCTTATATTTATGCTTTTAATACACTTGGGCATACATCATGTACTTTGATTTCCACAGATAGTGCATTTCGAAATTAATTCATTATTTTAAGGGATAAAAGTTTTTGGTTAATTTTAATTCTTAAGACTGCCCAATTGAGACGTTAGCCTTCTCGTGAGGATAATTGGACCTAATTTCATTTGATTAGTGTGGGTCTATCTTAATTTTTAATCTCTCTAGAACTTGTCTTGATTCTTAATCAAAGTTTTATGATCCAATATTCTATGAAAATGATAGAGACATTCACTGCAAAAGGTACTTTTTACGCCCTATTTTTAACCCAATAGGCGCCCTTTCTCGGGGGGCGTAAATGTGAGGGGCGTAGAAAGTTAAGGCCTACGGCACCCTATTTCAGGAGAGGATCTGTAGGTCTGACCTACGACGCCCTATATAGGTAAAAAAAGGGCGCCGTAGGTCTTATATTAAGAAAAAGGGCACCGTAGGTATGACCTACAGCGCCCTATATTTTAAGGAAGGGTGTCGTAGATCTTACCTACAGCGCCCTTTTTCTTATATAGGGACCTACGGCGCCCTTTTTCCCTATAAAGGGCGCCGTAGATACTTTTTTTAAAAAAATTTCTATTCTATTTTATTAACCCCACCTGATTCAATTTACAGTTACATTTTATACACTAGATCAATTACAGACATAATAAACACCTAACAGAGTTAGACGTGTATATCTACCTAAACCAAGTCCTTATTGAATCGAAACACATAAAGTAATTAACTCCTTACTAAGATAAACACATATAACACACAATATTACTAAGGTAAACACATATAACACACAAAATATCAAAATTTCGTAATTAACTACATACTTTATGTATTTTCCCATATTCCCTCACAGTGATCTTGTCTTACAGCATAGTAATTGCTCAAACAAAATGTGGAAAAAAAGATAATTAATCAATATGCTATGTAAAAACAAAGATAATAAATTAATAGACAATATTTGATAAACAAAGATAATAAATTAATAGACAATATTTGATAATTCAATTGATTTTTAACGTAACGTTTATTTCTACATTTTATTTATACAAATCTCTAATTAATAGTTTTAGATTTGAAACTCCAAGTCTGACTACTTTTATTTATACATTTTGATTAATGATATTGATTTGTTATCTAACAAGTGTGATACTGAGAGTAATAAAAATCCACTTTAAGAAATTACGCATTAACTAATTTTTTGTTTAATTTAAGGAACTAATTAACTATTATATAAATTAGCACTTGAGACTTCTTTTTTACATACTTAATTATTTATTTTAATAAGTGAGTTGATTAATACTCCCCTTTTCCTATTCATATTTATAAATTATTTCCTACACGTTTTATTAGAAATAAAAAACATCATTAACTGCATCCTAAAATCAATACGAAATGTAATATACCAGACTTTACTACATTAACTGCATCATTAACTATTTTCCAAAGTATACCTGACTCTATAGCAGCCTACACAAGAAATGTAATACTTCGGCTTCTTCAAATCAAAACCCATAGCAACTCGAGAAATGTAACTCCAAAGTCATTTTTTCTGAGAATTGCCACTCCACTACGAAGGAACAGAGGCAAAACAAGGAAGGAACAGAGATAACAAAGCAATGCGAAGAAGAAGAAATATGAAAAGATACCTATGAAGAAGAAAGTTGCAGAGAACTCAAAAGAAATGTGACTGGCGATGGATGAAACAAATGCGACGTGACAGACGAGCTTCTAATGGGTGACGGATTGGACGGAGCTTCAAGCAATGGATGAGATGAAGACAGCGACTGACGACCTTCAAGATGTGACCGACCGACGAGTGACGAACTTCAAGACGCGAAACCGACGAGCTTCAAGACGCGACGGTTTGGGGGGAGAGGGCGCGCAGCATGGAGAGAGGTGGGGTTTGGGTGGACCAGTGTGAATCGAGAAAGAGGGGTTTGGGGGGACCGAGTGGGGGCACCTGATGCGTGGGGACAAGTAAAAAATGCCTTGGTGGGATACGGGCGGATAACAAATGGGGATGCCCTACGGCGCCCTTTCATTGAGAAAGGGCGCCATAGGGGTCCTACGGCGCCCCTTCTCAAAAAAGGGCGTCGTATCTCGACCCTAGGGTGCCATAGGTCACCACAACGGCGCCCTTTTCCAATAAAAGGGCACTATAGGGGCACCCTTAATAATTTGCACGCCCCTATGGCGCCCTTTTTAGTATAAAGGGCGCCTAAAGGTTTCCGCCTATTTTCAAAATTGCCACCGCCTTCACTTTTTACTCCCTTTTTTAGAAAAAGGACGCGAATTTCAGCCGTAAAATGTATTCTCTATAGTATTGACACAAACCCAACACAAATTTAACCTTTGCCACCCCTTTGAGCCAATCATTCTTGGAAACCAGTATTGGAAAACTATATCTTTATATGCAAGCATAATTTTGGTTAATTTGTTTTACTCTAAAATTACTCTAAAAATAATAATAAATGAATAAAAATAAAAAAAATAAAAAATTAAAATAATAAAGAGAAGTTTGATTCATATGCTTGAGTACATATTTCTCTAAACTCTTGCAAAGCCATTGACATGTTTAGCTTTCTATAATGATGTGTATTCAAGAACTTCTTATATAACATCATTTCATTATCTTCAAACATCCATTACCATTCTTAAACCCCCAAAGCCCTCTTGATTTACATTGTATTGATCTTGTGGTGGAGAGGTAGAATAATTACAAGCTTATGGTAGAGATTCAATTAAGCAGACCACGAGTGAAATTGCCTTACTTAGTGAGCTGAGAGAGAAACACTTTCCCTTTTGAGAGGAAGTTTCTTTTATTTAGTCTTATGATTTGAAATCTCTCAAAAATCTATTTATTATTGTCTCTTCCTTGATCTTTATTAATTCCTTGACAAATGCTTTTACTGAACTCCATAGTCTTGTACTCATGAGGATAGATTCTGAATGCAATAATCATTGAAAGGTTTTTGAAAAGTTTTGTCCAGGAGTATAAAGGTTTAAGTGTGGGGGAATTTGATTGAGCTTTATTTCTCCAGTATTCTTGCTTGAATTTCCAAAGCATTTAATGCATTTTTGGCCCAATCATGACCCTTCTTGAGCTTAATTTGGATACTAGAGTTGTTGGTTGTGATTAGCTTGATTTTGGGTGCATTTTCCATGAAAAATGATACATTTGCACTTCATTATAATCATGAGCAAGTGATACTTCAAATGTTTGCTATTTCATTTCAGGAACTCTAGCAAATGACAATTGGAGACACCTTTGGAACAGTTCGCCACGGTGAAAGATCAAGCCATGAGCAAGAACTCTCGGGAGAGGTTCGTTGTGGTGAAACCTCAAGTTCACCGAGGCGAATATCACGCATCAGTGTTAGATTATGCTCCAAATGAAAAAAAAATACCCGATCTACCTTGTTGGATCTGACCCAGAGCGGTTGAAATATTTCATTTAGTGTAAAACTCGGCAGAGAGCACCAGAGGGAGGCAAGCAACCATTCCAACCTTATTCTTCATATTTTCTATTGTCTACTCCACCCAAAAACCCCACCTTACTTCCCTCTCATTTCCATATCACCATGTATCTCCATTCTTCCATCTAGAGCATGGAGTTACTGACCATGAGTAGCTAGTCATCCCTTCCTCTTAGAGATGAAGATGTCTTGAGCTTAATGTGCTAAAAGGGGAGTGGTAATGATCCGACTACACCACAGATTATAAAACTTTGTCATTGTCTAGCCTTGAAAATAGATTAAAAAATTTGTGATTTTCAAAGATTGCACAGGGTGCAACCCTAGGGTCATTCTCTCTGGAGCTTTGTATACCACTAGATTTTAGCTTGTGTTTAAGTTGGTTTTGCAAATGAACACTTTTTGATTCCAAATAACAATGTATCTAAAGGCTAAATACAAAATAGAATTTCTTTTTGGTATTTTTGAATTATGAGGAAGCAGCAAAACAGAATTAAGGTGTAAAAGTGTTTGATGGTGGATTACCTCTTAAAAATGAATATGACATCACAGTTCGCAAAAGATTAGGGAAAGTATTAGTTTTCGCACTAAATTTTGTAATGAAAACCCCAACAACTCGATGGGTCAGAAATTCCATGTAATGAACTCCATTCCATGAAATCCTTTAAAAACACTTAATGTGTGAACGAAAATCGTAAAGTGAAAAATTCAACTCAAAACACATTGCCTCTAAAATCAAGCACAACTAGGAAGTTAGAAGAGAACAACAAAGATTTCATTGAATAGGTAGAAGTGAGACTTCACTCTCCATTTCAATCACAAAACAAGTTCAATACACAATTAATCCAAGTTTGGCTCAACCGAGACCAAGTATCTACGTACAAATTACAAGTTCTAACTCAGACACCAAGTAATCCATAACATAAATACAGATTAAAAACTAATAATCCCCTTTCATAACTTTGAACTCAGACTATCTTCATCTTCAAGGGCAAAGGAGATGCTCAGCTACTCATTTGATGCGAAATCGAGCTCCGAATGGATGATTGGAGGTGCATGGGTTGATTGATGGTGAGATGGGTAAGATTAGGGTTGTGAGTAGAGAGAAAATGGGAGAATATGTGAATGGGTATGATCTCTGCCTCCTCCCTTCCTCTTCCTCTTGAAACTTACCCTATTTAGTGTGTATTACCCGTCCAGGGTCTGATCCAAGAAGGTGGGCCAGGTTTATTATCCTTTTGGAGCCTGATTCGTTATTGCTGCACAATATTCGTCGTGGCGAATCTCTCTCAAGGGTTCATGCTTGTCTGTTGAACTTTAGCCGCGGTGAACTGTGAATTGCACCGCGTCGAACTTTCCCAAAGCTGTCTCCTCATGTTCTTGTTAAGATTTCCTGAAATGAAATAGCAAATATTTAAAGTATCATTTGCTCATGATGGAATTTAAGCACAATTGTATCATTATTCATGGTAGATGCACCCAAAATCACACTAATCCAGATCAATAACTCTAAATCTCAAATTAAGCACAAGAAGGGTCATGAAGACTAAAATTGAATTAAAAACTCTGGAAATTCAAGCACAAAAGCGGTATAAATAAGGCTCAATCAGATAGTTTTAATCTGTTTTTAAGTTATAGATTGCATAGATTCTGAGTTAGGACTTTGATTTGTACTTAAATACTTGGTCTCGGTCGAGCCAAACTTGGATTACTTATATATTGATTTTGCTTTGTGTTTGACTTGGTAAAGTGAAGTCTCATTTCCACCTATTCAATGAAATCTTTATTGCCCTCTTTTATCTTCCCAGTTGTGTTGATATTTGAGGTGATATTATATCGAGTTGGATTTTTCACTTAGCAATTTCTTTATGTACACTAAGTGTTTTTAAAGGGTTTTATGAAATGGAGTTCATTGCATGGAATTTCTGACCCAGCGAGTTGTTGGGTTTTTATTACAAAACTTAGTGTGAAACTACTACTTTCCCTTATATTTTGCGAACTATGATAGCCTAAACCATTTCCAAGAGGAAAACCATCATAAAACACCTTTTGCATTTCAATTCTGTTTTTCATTGCTTTCCAAAAATCCAAAAATCCTAAAAAGAAACTTTGTTTTGTATTTAACTTTAAGTCCATACAATTTTGAATCAAAAACGGTTTTCATTTGAAAAGCGAACTTAACCACAAGCTATCTAACTAGTGGTACACGAGGCTCCGTAGGGAACGACCTCAGGGTTGCACCCTATAGTGCAATCCTTGGAAATCACAATTGTTTTGATCCGTTTCTAAGGCCTGACAACGACAAGTTTTATACTACCATCTGTGGCATAGTCGGATCACCCAATGCCAACTTCATATGGGCCTACAAGGTTGCATGCAAGAACAGCTCAACATAAGCTTTAATTCTAGGGTTTATTCGAATTATATATATAAATTTCAGATGACAATAATATTATATGTTAGTTTCATTATTTAATTTATTTGATGAATTAAATAACTAACATTGATATTCAGTTTTAATTTTAAAGATAAATCAAATTCTTTGGCTCATTATTTAGATTAATTATATGGAATGATTTGATCAAATTAGATTAATCCAAATTAGAATTGCAAAATTCAAATTTCATGTTTTGATTTTCATATTCCGAACTTCAACATTAATGAAGATTAATTTTGAATATCTTTTGAATTTCGAATTTCAAGATTAATAAAGATTAATCTTGAATATTCTTTTTGAAATTCAAATTTCAAGATTAATAACGATTAATCTTAAATATCTTTTGAGATTCAGATTTTCAACATTAATCTTGAATATATTTATATATTTATTGAATTCGGATTTTTAAGATTAATAAAAGATTAATCTTGAATTATGATGCACTCCATGAGTTTTATAAATATGAGGACTCATGAGTAATAAAGGTAGGCAATTCGAATTTGGTTGTGAGCCACAAAAACCTTAGAGAGAAAGTGAAATGTGAAAGGCACTAGCACGTTGCTATTGTTGGGAACTGTTTACGTGGATACTCGTAGAGGGAGGCGATCAAACAAAAGGTCGACTTCTAGAGATCAAATTTGAGAACTTCGCAAAAGGTATTATCCTATTCTCCTCCATCTAAAAGCCTTTGACAGATCCATACGAGAGATTAGAAATTTTAATTTGTAATCGTTTCTTCCGCTATGTTTACATTTTAATCCCAACATAATTTCCCTTCCAATATGGTATGGAAGATAATTATCCAATCAATATTGAAAATATTTCTTTGAAAGATTTTGAGGAATAAATCAGCTACATCCGAATTCTTCAAGTTTTATTGTAATATGAACCCAACATGCTTAATGATAAAGCAACAACAGCATTTCAGTGTTAACAAGAACAAGCTTCTTTAATCAAACATTTTTGGTGATTGCTTTTAAAATAGGGAAACAAGACAAAAAGTTTACTAGTGTTTGGTATTGCAATATGTAACAATGATTCTTCTTATATCGGTTACTTATCCAAAACAAACATTTATTTATATTACTGTGGTAGAAGAACAGCTCGGTTAATCAGTTGAAAACACTATGATGATTATAAAAAATATTGAATCATTCACAATCGAAGTTAATGATGATAGGATAAGATAAAACTGAACTTCAAATGCCCTATATGGTTAAAAGAATTAAACTTCATCTTAACACACTACTATAAGAGAGATATCTACCTCCTCTCACATCCAACACCTAAAATATGGGTGTGAGAGGAGCTATAGGGCTATATGGTTACCCTCTCACATCAATTATTTATGTTTAAAAATGTTTCAATCATTCTAGGACCCTTTGATTAAAGAAAAATTGTTTAGGGACACTTACTTTTCTCTATCTAATGGTTGTAGAATTTGAGTTCAACAGAATTAGAGTAGCACCCATGAAATTAGAAAGGTAAAGTACCTAACATTGGTTGGATATCGAGATCCTAGAGGAGAGGATGATGGTCTAAATTGATCCGAGGGAGGTATTTATATAATTAGGAAATAGATGGACCTAAGAAGTAGTAGTTAGGGCTCTGTCAATCTGGCTAAAGTAAGCCCATGCCTGCAAGCCTGAGAAACCCAAATCCAAAAATCTATTATCCTGACAAAAGGAGTGGAACGAGGGGTAGCCTTTTTGGATTTGATTCAAGCTATGCGAGGGTCGATTGAGAAAAGAGTTGCATTAAAATAACCGATAAGGACCCAAGGATAAGAATTGTGTTGCATGATGGCTGATAGGTCATTCCAGAAATTAGCTAGCTTGGAGGATTGCGGGCTTACATATACTCTTGTTAAGAGGAAGCTGGAGGGTCTATCCCTGAGATTAATGCAAGTGTGATGAACTAGCAGTGATTGGCGAGGATGTCGATGTAACGTCCCATCTTCGATTAAAAAAAAAGACAGCAGAGGAGGCGTGAAGCAATGCATAAAAGAGAAAAGGTAGGGATTTGAGTGAAAGAAAAGAAAAAGGAAAGAAAGAAGGAGAAGCAACCAAAAAATAAAAAATTGGGAAAGCGTCGGTGGTCAGGGGTGAGGGGGTATTATAAATACCCCTCCCATATTTTCATCCTTCACACACACACGTTCCTTCATCCGAGAGAGAGAGGGAGAGCAGCGGCAGAGAGAGGGAGTGAGAGGGAGAGGCGTGCAGGAGGTAGAGG
>JANTPZ010101844.1:0-10358 GCA_025593235.1 Vachellia pachyceras
AATCACTTCTTGCTATCTTACGAGTGACTCTTCTAAAATCTGGATTTGCATATTCAAAGGCCCACATCAAAACTTCATCTTCTGTCATGCTAAAAGGATGCTCATGCACCATAATAGAAGTAGCTAATATTTCTTTCATCTTTTCATTGGAATATTTAGTTCCAGGAATAATAAAAGGATTAATTATTGATTCACTTGATGGTGGAAACTGTATTGTTATTTGCTTATTTTGTCTGGAGATAAACAACCTTCGTTGTAAGCAATTCTCTAGATGTCTCTTAAGATGGCTAGTGCTAGCTCCTCTTCCACCAGTAGCTAACTTTTCTTTACAGTGTACACACACTGCTTTCTTGACACCACCAAAAAGTTGAACTTCTTCAAAATCTTTCAGAAGTCTTTCGCCTCTTTCTTGTGATAGCACAATTTTCTTCACCCCCATTTACAATTGGTTGAGAGGTATTATTGTTCCTTTCCGATGCATCAGTTGGAGTTATAACATTCCTTTCAATTTGTTATTCAGGCTGAGGTCCTTGAGATTGAGCTGGAGTACATTCAATTATGTTGTTGCCACTATCCATTCTCAGGAATGAATCTAGAAACAAACAAGATTTATAATTAGAAAATGGGAGAGGAAGGAACTGCAAATTAAACATAGATACTAAATCATTCATGTAAGAGTGGGAAAATACATAAGATTTCATGAAACTTAATATCATATCCAAAGGATGACTATAATTAACAAATTTAAAAACCTGGGGAGATATGCTCATTCAGATTAATAATGGAAAAAAATTTAGAACTTATATTGTCTAGTACAGTATAGAAATGGAGACAAAAGTTTCAAAGAACAAAAGGGAAATCTCAATTCTGAGGTATTCCCACCCCCCCAAAAAGGTACAAGAACAAACATCTAAATTATAAGGGAAGGCTGAAGTTTTCTAAGTCTGTTTTCCCTGAACTTGACACAGCGTTATATGATTTTCTAGACTTAAGAACTCATTTCTTTCACTAATTTTTCGTCACAAAAGATAAATAGAAGACGGAAGATTCGGGTGTTGTTCTTTCTGCACAAAAAGGAAAAAACATTACTAACACAGACTCTAGTTTCATTGTTCTATGATCCCTCCCCAAAATTTAGAAAAGAACATATATCATTTCAGCAGTACTCATCTTAGCTAATTTGAGCAAAACTTAATGCGACATTAATAAAGAAAACTCTGAAAGAAAACTATTTGTGTGTGTGTATAATTTTAGTAGTACTCCTACTTTTTTTCAAAATTTTCTGAGACAAGTTTCAAAGAATAAAAGTTTCAAAAAATTTCCACATCCACAGATCTATTCTTTCCCAGACCACCCACATCCACATCCCATAAAATCTCTTCCACAGAGGGTATGCCCTTATTGCTTGCTTTCCCAGACCAACCCACATCTATTCTTTCAATTCCACAGATCTATTCTTTTATTTTTGCTTGCTTTCCCAGAAAATCTCAAATGGGTCTTAAAGGATAACTTGTTCACCTTGTAGCTTACCGCAAGTGTACGGGTCGCAAGTAGTATAAAAATATCGTTCCCATGAGGATTAACGCATAAACGAGATAATCAATGCAATTATGTGATTAATTTGGTTGAGTGAATCAATTAAGGAATTATGTCCTAAAGGTTTACTAAATTCAAGAAAACTAATAATAAAATGAGAAAGACAAAGCTGAGTTTTAATTCAACGATTAGGGATAGCCTAGGATTATTTCTCACCAATGCAATTCATGAGATTTAAATGCATACAACTCTATTAGTGATTAAATGACATTATATGTTTGTCTAAGGTTCAAAAAGCAATTGTTAAGCTTTCTCAAGTTATAACCAAATTAATATCCTCTTTTCACATGCACAATCTCTTGCTACAGTTAAAAGAAAATAATCATTAAGCAACAACCTTAATCCAACAATGCTAGGTTAGCAATTATATCTCTATTTCCAACAAACCATCCATTTAATTACTAAATTTCAAGTCTAGCATAATTTTATCTAAGTCCTACAATTAAATTAATTCTCTCAAGCTTAATCTAATTGGACAAGTCAATCTAAGTGGAGGCCAATCAATTAGACGCATTAGGCATAAGATAAAATTAACATATAATTGTCACTAATTACCAAAGAGAGTATTATCCAATCTCAATCCATGCAACGATTCAAAATAATCCTAAAACAAATCACTTAGCCACTAAACATTTTAAACATAAGAGCAAAGCATTGAGGAATTTAATTCAGAGAGAGGATAAAGGAATTTAGGAAAAAGAACCAACAAAGGCTCTCTGTTTCTGGTTTTTCGCTTCAATTTTTCCTCAGCCCAGCACGACGCCGATGCCTTCCTCTCAGGTGAACAGAACCAACTGCTGCTAGTCTACGCTCTCTCAGCTCAGCTTCTGATTTTTAAGCTTCTCAACGCTGTCTCTGGTTCAGCTTTCTCGAAGAAACTTCACAGCCCACGTCTCCAAAAACTATTGCGCCGTCCAAACTCTCTCACGCGTGCCTGCTGCTGTGTCTCTCGTAAGCACTCACCAGCTGCTCTTCCAGTTGATGCTCACCAGCTATAAAGAAGCTTCAGTCTCGTCGTTAAAATCTGTTGCTCTCTCTCTCTGCGCCAAAATACTTGTTCTTTCTGTTGCTCTTTTATCTCTAGTCTGTTACTAATATCGTGCTAGGCGCAGGAGTCCTCAAACAGCAACGCTCTCTAGATTTTTCCCCTTTTCTCGTCGCCTTCTAATCCTGCCGTCAAAAGCTCCTGCTTCATCTCGTGTGTCTCGCGTATTTCTCTCCATCTCTCCCACCTTCGTGCCGCCTAAAACTCTTAGGTTATTAACAACCTTCAGCTTCTCCATCCCTCAAACGACGCCCTGCATCTAAATCAAATAATAATAATAACAACAACAACAAATACCAAAACAATAAAAACCAAAATATTTTGTTATTTTCTTTTATTCATAAATATTTCTAAAATTATTATCTTTGCAATAAAATCCCTAAATCATGTGATAAATTCAAATCTTATCAAAATCTCATATAAACTCCCCAATTATATCAAGATATCTCAAATTCTATTCAAAATGGGGAGTTATCACACCCCCATACTTGCATCAAATCTTGTCCTCAAGATTTTAATTCTTAAACTACCAAAGAAAATAATAGAAGCAAGATTTTAAAGTGGGCAATGCAAAGATTTGAAACAATTCAAACTTTCAACAATCAAGTCTTTATAGAAATCATTTCCACTTTCAAAACAATGCAAGTACCAAGGCACGTCATTTGATTAAGATAAAAGATAATAGAACATCCCTCACTAGTCAGTGTTAACACTCTTCTCTCAAGACACAAGGGCTTGTGTTTCACTCTATTCCACCAATTGCAACCCATCTACCATAAGCTTGTTTATCATCTCAATCTCCACTATTATTATCCTAATGCATACACAAATCAAAATGACTTTGATGGTTATAACGACCAAGGTAGGGTAATGAATGAAAATGACAATGGATATATACTTTATTTAGTGCTAAATATTTCAATAAGACTCAAAATGAATGAAGGGAAAACAAACAAGTCACAAACTATCACTTCTTATTCTCTGTTTTTTTTGTCTCTTTGTTTTTTTGTTTTTTTTCTTTACTACTATTTTTTTACCCTTCACACATTCTTATCAAACTAATAATTTCTTTCTCTTTTTTTAGCGCTTACTAAAGCAATATATATGAAAAGAAAATTGAAGAACAATTGCACCACTTAAAGCAAGGGGCTATTTAATCGATGCAATTTATTTCAAAAGAAAGTTTATGCTCAAATGGGTGAAACAAAGGGTTTTCAAACATTAAGGTTGGACATTTGGCCAAACTAGCTATGAAAATGAATGCCTCAATCATTTTTGTGTAAGCAAAAGGGATTTAAAGCTTTAACAGAGATTTAAAACAAGTTCTAGAGATGAAGCAACAATCAGTGTACTCCCTCTTGAATGAATTAAAATTAGGCTCAATATCTCACATGTTTTTGATATCCTACTATCGATTATCTAAACCAAAATCTTTGCCTATTTACTAACATTCCCAGAAAACAAAACTGACTTATATTCCAACTCAATCATTTCAAATGCAAATCGCATCAACTTTGCCAATGTTCACAAATGAAATCCAACTTCTAATTTTTAAAAATTTTCGCAAAATCAATCAAAAGCTCCAAGACAAGTAATACAAAGCCAATGGTACCCTCCCCCACACTTACATGTCACATTGTCCCCAATGTGAACATGTAACAGCAAGTAACAGAAAGTGAGGAAGTAACCAAAACCAAAGTTCATATGCTCACAAGATCAACAAAATAAACAAGTGCATTCTAATACTCATGATCAAGCATCTATCACATGCAAATTTAAAATATAACATGCACTCATTTCCCAGCATATTTATCAACAGTGAATAAAAATCAAAGTAAAAGTGGAAGTAAACTCCCCTTTCGTCTTGATTCGCATTCTCCTTTGCTCTTAATTATTGATATCAAAAATGGATCACATGATCTAGGGTTGCAAAAGGTCTTACAAAACAAAAAAATAAGTTACATAAAAGCCTTGGGTTGCCTCCCAAGAAGCGCTTAGTTTATAGTCTTTAGCTTGACTTTTCATGTTGGTTACTCTTCATCAGCGAAATGGATGGTTGACACCATCTTATCCACATCTTTGCCCCAGTAGTGCTTCAATCTTTGACCATTAGCTTTGAATCATTCCCCTTTATCATTCTCCAGCTCCACATAACCGAAAGAAGAAGCTTGAATCACCTAGAATGGGCTGGACCATCGAGATTTAAGCTTTTCGGGAAACAATCTCAGCTTGGAATTGTGAAGAAGGACTTGTTGACCTGCCCACAACTCTTAGGGTTGATTGTCTTGTCATGTGCCCTTTTTGTTTTCCCTTTATATAACTTTGAGCTCTCATATGCATTAAGACAAAATTCTTCCAACTCATTGAGTTGAAGGAGCTTTTTTTCTTCCAGCAATTGGTATGCTTTCCCAAAAACCAAACCGTAAGGGGACATTCCAATTGGAGTTTTGTAAGCTGTATGATAAGCCCATAATGCATCATCTAACTTGATGGACCAATCCTTTCTAGTCATGCCAACCCCTTTTTCAAGGGTGTTCTTGATCTCCTGATTAGAAATTTTAGCTTGGCCATTTGTTTGTGGATGATAGGGTCGTGCTATCTTGTGCTTGACTCCATATTTCTTCATCGAGGCATGGAATTTGTGCTTACAAAAGTGGGAACCATCATCACTAACAACTGCTCTCGGTGTGCCAAACCTGGTGCACGTGTTCTTCAACAGAGGGGCTTCAACAGAAGGCTTCAATGGTTTACTCAAAGCATCAAACACCTCAAGTGGCTTAACAGTTCGTGTCCTTGAATGAGGTAATGATTCCAAGCAAAAAAACTCTTTAACTCTTTCATCATCTTCTGCAAAGCTTTTCTCTCTAATCAAAACTTCCTCTAAAGGGTCTTTTATCATGGAAACATTAGAGTGTTGTTGACCAATAGAATCCAATAGGCCAACTAAATAGCAATCGACAGAATCATCATGGAAGTTTGAGGCCTTTGGCATGTTGATTATCACTTTCTCATCATCAACCCTTAAAGTGATTTCCCCTTTCTCTATATCAATGAGAGTTCTTGCAGTGGCTAATAATGGATGTCCAAAGATGAGAGGAATATTCCAATCAACATCACAGTCTAACACAATGAAATCTACGGGGAAAATAAACTTGTCCATTTTAACTAGAACATTTTCAATGATTCCTCTAGGTTGAGAAGTGCTATGATCTGCAAAGAGAATAGTGACAGTAGTAGGCCTTGGCTCTCCCAAACCTAATTGGTTGAAAACAGTAAGGGGCATCAGATTCATACTTGTACCCAAATCACAAAGAGCTCTACCACGGAAATTTGTCCCAATATTACAAGGGATTGAGAAACTTCCGGGATCCTTAAGCTTAGGAGGTAACTTTCTTTGAATAACCGTACTACTTTCTTCAGTCAATGCCACAGTTTCATATTCACTGAATCGACACTTCTTAGACAACACTCTTTCAGAAATTAGAGTACTTAGGCATACTCTCTAATGCTTCAGCAAACGGAATGTTGATATGAAGTTGTTTAAACATTTCTACAAACTTCTTGAATTGAGAGTCTTCTTCCTTCTTCTTGAATCTCTAAGGGAAAGGAAGTGGAGGCATCACAGTAGAAGTGGGTATCTTTCTTTTCTTCTCATCAATCATCTCTGGTTCCACTTTCTTGCTTGATCCGACTTAGCCACAAAATGTAAACTTAGGTCATTGGTTAGGCTTGAAAATGGATCAAGAATATTAATTGTGATTTCCAAGGATTGTATAGTAACAACCCCAGGGTCGCTCTCTCCGGAAGCTATGATTATGTACAATAGTCCTTAGCTTGTTATTATGCTTGCGATGTAAAATGCAATCGGTTTTCAAATCAAACTATGATATGTACCTAAACTAATTACAGAATAAAACTTGTTTTTGGTATTTTTATGGTGAAAGAGAGAATAAAGCAAATTTGAAGGTGAAAGGGGGTGATATGGTGGTTTCCTCTTGAAAACGAAATGTATCGTCATAGTTCGTAAAGGATTAGGGAAAGCATCGACTTTCGCACTAAGTTTCGTAATTAAAAACCCCAACAACTCGCCAGGTCAGAAATCTCAAGAAATGAACTCCATTTCATGAAATCCTTTAAGAACACTTAGTGTGTGTACGGAAATCGCAAAGTGACAAAATCAACTCCATACATTGTTGACTCTAAAACCAAGCACAACTAGGATGATAGAAGAGAACAACAAGATTTCATTGAATAAGTAAAATGAACTCCATTCTACTTTTTCAATCACAAAACAACTCAATACACAATAATCTAAGTTTGGCTCAACCGAGACCAAGTATTTACACACAAATTACAAAGTCCAACTTGGAATCCAAGTAATTTATAATGTAAATACAGATTGAAAGTAAATACTCCTCTTTCGGCACTTCGAACTCCGGCTCACTTCATCTTCAAGAGGATGGAGATGCTCAGCTCCTCATGGATGGTGGAATCGAGCTCAGCAATGATGATGGAGTCATGATGAATGGATGGACGATGATGAAAATAGGGATAGTAGGGTTTTTGTGTGTGTGTGAAGATGAAGAATGTGTGTGTGTTCCTTCTCTCTTCCCTCTGCCTCCCTCTCAGCCCTCTCTCATGAAATGACCCTAAAGGGAATGAATAAACCGCTCTGGATCGGATCTCTCAAGTTGGGTCGGGTTATTTTCCATCTGGAGTAAAAATCTGGTGCTGATTCGTGATATTCGCCACGGCGTACCTCTCTCGAGAGTTCATGCCTGATGATGGAACTTTGGCCGCGATGAACATTAGATTGTGCCATGGTAAACTTCTCCAGAGCTGCATCTCTTGTCTTTTGTATAGAGTTCCTAAAATGGAATAGCAAATATGGGCAGTAACATTTGCTCATGATGGAATTTAAGGATAATAACATAATTATTCATGGCATATGTACCCAAAATCACACTAATCCAAATCAACAACTCCTAATCTCAAATTAAGCACAAAAGGGTCATGTATTGGCTAAAATTGACACTAAGACTCTAGAAATTCAAGTAGAAAACTAATACTAATATGGCTCAATCATTGCCTCTAACCACATCATCTAGCCTTTCTTCAACTGGCTTTCTTTTCTAAGTTTCTTCCTCTTCCATCACAACATCTTCACCAAGAGAGTCTTCACCAATAGCTTCCTCAACCCTTCGCTCATTTGCCTTAGAGGTAGACTTAATAGTGGTAGGCAACACCCTGCCACTTCTTAGATTAATTGCATGGCATTCCTTTTTTCCTTCTCTCTTGGGGTTAGGAACAGTAGTGCCTGGAAGTCCACTTCTCGGTTGTTGTGAACTCAAGTGTGAAGCAATCTGGCCTATTTGAACTTCAAGATTCTTGATTGCCGTGTCATGAAGAGCAACCATGCTTACTAGGCCTTTTTGACCTTTAAGAAGTTGCCTCAGAAGTTGATTTGTCTCAGAATCACTCTCTTTAGGCTTGTGTGAATACTCAAACCCTGGGGGATGCGTTGATTTACTTCCCGAAGCATAGTGCTAAGGTGGGTTCTCACAGGGTCCATTTCTCCATGAAAAGTTCGGATGATCTCTCATACCCTTGTTGTAAGTGTTAGAGTATGGATTTCTATGAGGATATTGCTTGTTATTCTCACCCAAGTAATGCACAGACTCCATCGTATGAGGGCAATCCTCATGAGAATGCACTCCACCACAAATTTTGCCAGAAACATGTGAAGCTTGAACATAATGAATACCCTTAGAAGAATTCTTTTCCAACATCAACTCAAGCTGATCAAACCTCTTAGCCATTGCTTCAAGCTGAGCAGAAATGTCTCTAGATACATTGGACCCACTTGATTGTCCTGGTTCTTTGTATGAATGATATCCAGAATGTGCCTTACCAGATTGCTGCAAGGTACTAGAGGCAATGTCTTCTTACAACTGATGCACTTCCGAAACTCTTATCTTGCCAATCCCACCATTAGACGCATTATTAAGCATATTAGAAGTGGGGACATCTAATCCAGCGGCAAATGCTTCAAGTAGCACATATGTCTTCTATTCATGATTAGGGCAATTTTGCCACATTTCCTTGAATCGCTCCCATGCCTCATGAAATAACTCCCCTGGCTCTTGTTGAAAACCCAACAATTCAGCTCTTTGAATAGCCCTTGTGCCTCTGGGAATAAATCGTGCCTTGAACTTAGATGCTAACTCATCCCACGTAGTAATGGAATTTGGTGGCAAAGCTGTTAGCCACGCTCTTGCCTTCTTACCTAGAGACAATGGAAAAAGTCTCAATCTCAAAGCATCAGCAATCACACCTTGTTGCTTGAAGTTCTCACAAACTTGCATGAATCGAGTCAAATGTTCAGTGGGGTCTTCATTTTGATTCCCTGAAAAAGGACCAATCATTTGAAGCATAACTAGCTTCATCTCAAAGCTTCTAGCGGTAATAGCTAGAAATTGGATACTAAATTGATAAGTAGTATGATCACGCTCCAGATACTCATCCAATTTGCGATCCGCGTCGTCATCATTACGATATGCCATGTTGCAGTGTTGATTTGGATGTGGCGGGATGGGTTGCTCTGGTTCAAGAACAGGCCTCTGTCCTTCAAGTTGTAAAAGTGGAGCTTGTTGTTGAATAGGTGGACCCTGAGGATTAGGATCTGATACTGTGTCAAAATCCTCTGACAAATAGTCTTCAACTAGCTCGTCAGCCGTAACTTCCCAATTAAGTTGCATAAGGCACCAAGGTACCTACAAGCACAAAAATCAACAACCAAGTATCAAACTTATCAAAGCAAGAAAGAAAAAGAAAAAGAAAACTCAATCGTAACCAATAACATAATAGCATCAACTAACTCTAATGACTTATGCCGTAGTCCCGTAGTCCCCGGCAACGGTGCCATTAACTTGTTCGCCTTGTATCTTACCGTAAGTGTAATATCCACCCTTTTATGTAAATTGAAGCAGAGGACAAACCGATAGTAATGAGATGAGAAAAGGTCTATAGAAATAAAGTACGGAAAAATAGAGAAAGTAAGGGCAAAATGGTAATTATGAGAAAATGGGAGGGCATTTTGGAAAAAGGAAAAGGGCTTGAGAATCAGTGAAAAATGTAGTATTTTTCAAGGCCCTAAAAGAAATTTGTTCTCTGATTGCTCCGTTTCAGGGATTTTGGACAGGATAAAATAATCCTGTAAAATTTGAGAAAAGTAAAGGGTATTTTGGGGATAATAGTTTTGTTATATTCAAGATGGGATAATGGAGATTAAATGAGAAAGAAAATATCTCCAGAAAAGTAGAAAAAGATTTACCGGAATAAAGTTGAGTTTACCGGTAAAAGCGTAATCGGTAAAAGTAACCGAATGGGATCTAATTTGGTTAATATAACCAGATTCCAACCAGTAAATTAAAGTCATGATTGCTCACTTTTGACCACCCAATGAGAGCTTAGCACATGTGTGAATGGTGGACCAATGAGATTAATTCTATTAATTATAATTCCATATTAACCATTTATTAATTAAGGGAACATTTAATAAATGAAAATTCCTTCTCTTCCTCCCCATTATTGTCGTGAATTCCAGCAGCCATGGAGACCCAAAGTGACGCCATTCTTGTCTTCAAGAGGAGGAAAATTTCCAAGAGAAAATCAAGGTAAAAGCTTGTAACCCTTAAACCCATACATCAAAATGATC
>JANTPZ010101846.1:0-14933 GCA_025593235.1 Vachellia pachyceras
TTCTTTGCTGCTACTTTACTTGCCCTTAAATAATAAGAGCATCTTCATGGGATCACCTCACTGCTAATATTCTTATTATATAATCTATTATCAATATTTAAACATGCACACATATATTTCAGGGATCATTGGGTTCACAGCTTTTAGCACATTGTAAAGAGTGAACACAAAGAAACGTAGACCTGAAGCCATTTACTTACTTCTAATCAACACTCTTACCTTCATCATAAATATTCCTCAATAAAGCCTGCTTACTCACATATATATATAGTATAAAAAAACCCCATAATTATTAATTATTTCACATACCAAGCTAATCATGCTTCCCCCACCCTTTTAACACTTATTTATTTGATTTGATGCTTCCTTTATTTCATTAATATCACACAATTACCAGCTTTTATGTTCTGCGCCTAATCACTAATCACAACCATCTTATTCCTACATACATATTTGATTTGGTCCAAAAACATGGCACGCTTAGAAGAATTTTTTTTTTTTTTGTTTGATAGTATGAATGACCTAAAGAATTAGTAACCACTGTTTTTAATTTTATTGTTATTAATTGGTATTACACATTAGATAACAAGAAAGAGGAGACATATGCATGCATGAAATGTTTGAATATAGGCAATGTTAGAAAGATGTTTCAATCTAAGATAGATTTATTGAGTTAACCGTTATTTATTAGTTCTGCTGAAGTGGGTAAAAGTTACTTATATTTTAGATCGAAGAGAGTAATAAATGACATCCAACATGTATTCATTATCTGAGTAACTCACTTTCCTCAAGGAATTTAAAATGTAGGGATTCAATTAATATAAAAATGTAGAATTACCATTACTACCGTGGTCATCAGCTACCTAACCAAACGTTTTTTTGTACAGTTATCTTCAAGTATCAAGAAAAATAAATCAGTAAGCATCTGTTTCTAAATCCATATATCTAAGAAATGAATAGCCCTTGCAATTGATAATCAAAGATCTCAAAATAAAGGATAAAATTAATCTTCTTGGATCTTCTTTGTTTGCTACATTATATATATATAATTAACCATTTTGATTTATTGTGAAGCTTCTGCAACTGTTTGTTATATATATATATAGAGAAATATATGGATGCAATTATTAATGGTGCTTGAAAGATAAAAAAAGGTCCCCCCCCACCCCCTCAACTTCTTGTCAAACCTAAATCGGTGCTTATCTTTATTCATCCATATTCCTTTTCTTTGTCTCAAATCCTGTCCCTTCACGCTTATGTCTTGCAACAAATTAGCTTTACCCACTAACTAAAGTTATATATATATATCACTCAAATAATAATGCATCCCATATACATAAATTCAATATTAATTAAAATGGAAAATGTCACCTCCAGAGATCAGACATGTTATTTTACAACATGACTATATTAAATTTAAGTATTACCAGATCTGATTAACAGTAATTTTGGAACAAGCGTTTCGTATACATCTCATGATCAATCGGTTGAATAGTTGGTCACATGCAATATTATTCACATAAAAAGAATTCAAATTGGTGTTCCGAAGAGGACAAATTGGCATAGGTAGCTATTTGGCCATTAGTCGCCATGTGGGTATTTTGATAAGTTTAAGACAAAGGATAATGACAAGACAAAGGAGTTGGCGATAGAATTTGATAATAACAAGGCACATCACACCCATGCATGTTTAGAAAATATTTGTCCGCATATAAATTAAGATAAAAAATATTTTGAAATTTGTAAAAGGCATTTTATAATTAGTAAAAATCATCTTAAAATCCGTAAATTTTTCTCAGAATCCGTAAACTCCTTTCTCCTAATAAATTTCTAAACACACGTATAATTACATAGGTTTGGCATCCATACCGGATCTCCATGTTGATGCCTTCCCAAATGTATCTATTTTAAAAATAATAATTATTCCCCTTCTGTTACTATTCCTTACACAGAAAATCAAGCTGTTCCTGCATCAATCCCAAAGCCGTGTTCAACTCCTCTATCCACAAACACATTCATTCATAATTGTCAACCCCTTTTGAGGCATCATTCTTCTTTTCCTTTTGGGTCCAGCCTTTGACACAACTCAATCTCAATTAATTGTATATCCCTTTTATTTTACTACATATCCCTTTTTTTTTCTTGGCCTACAGTATCATTATTATGTTAAGAATGATCAACAACCGCATCAGCTAGCTTATTCTTCACTATCATAAAGGTGTTTAATTTCAACACGCTATGCAACCCACCAAACTCATCTAACCCTCCCCCTAACAAACCTCTTCTGCTTTAATTTCCAAGAACCAAAATTAATTTTCTTACAGCTCACTCTTCATAATTAATTAATTTGAATAATTTCCAAGAGATCTTCAGTATACGCTACTATATTTTACTCAAGATAATTAACTATAATAATGGGTTGCTTAGAATATATACACACATGTAAATCACTTCTTTGCAGTTAAATGGCCACAGAAAGAGAGAGAGGGGTGTGAATAATCTGTAAGAAAATTTTAAATTGATATGTGTGTCATGGAACAATAATTCATGTCACCATTCATCAATTGACAATCAACACAAATTTTATTAGATCCATTTTTGTGTTCATGGTTTGGGAGAGAGCATTGTATACAGACACGCAAGAGAATTAATTATTCTGTGTATGAAAGCAGGAAAAAATAAATGAAATTAAGAAAACTTTCTAATTTTTTCCATTTAACAAGTCAACATAGGCCATCAATTGTCTGAGCACGTGAAATCCGGAAAGAAACTGCAGTTTGGTTAGCAATGAGAATCCGAAAATGATTAAAGGAGAAGGGGAAGATCATGAAATTGGGGGTTGGATCAACACTTCGCTGATCGATATGTAGTTAATGAACATGCTGGATTCAGGATCTAATATATTTTTCACATAGTGATATATATCATGCCAATTAATTGGATATATAAACATTAACGTGTAAGGCTGAAAAATTTAAAGAAGGAAGGAGAAAAGGAAGGAAATGAATCGAACAGGTGAAATTGAGAGGAGAGAGGAGGAGGAGATGATGATGAAATGGCGTATTCACCGGCGGCTTCGTCAAACTCTTATAAAAGCCACGTGAAAAAGTCTCTTTTCCAGTACGATCGAGCAGGTCCGTGCTATCATGTACATCGGCAGCTCCTTTTCGGAAAATTCGATCGGAAGAATCCATCGATCTCGTCCTTATTCACCTTCTCGAACAACTGAAACTCCTCGAGAAGCTTCCTCTTGCAGGCAACGGCGCGTTTCGCCTTCTTCGGTGCCGGCGGACAAGTCAGAGCCTCAGGGATTCTGTTCTCCTTGGACGTCGGAGTCCGACAGGTCTCATCCTCCTGCCTGCCGCTGTGCGCCTCCGCCACCGCAGTGCCGACGCAATCGGAGTGGTCGAGATCGGGAAGCTCAATTTTGACGGCGGAGGCGGAGGAGGCGAGACGCGGTTTGGGGAGATCGTGGAGGAGCTGGAGATCGGTGGACATGACGATGGGAATCTGGATCGGAGGAGAGAAAACGTGTGAGGAAAATTGGGCGAGAAAATGAAAATGAAAATAAAAAACGGTGGGGAGGAGGGTAAGCTACGCGTTGTGGGCGCGAATATATAGGTGGGTGAACGGAGCAGACTTACGTCCAGCTAAAGCCTTGAAAGCGTGCGTTTTAAGGTAAACGCTGCGAGTATGAGACCCAACCAGGGAGGTGAAACTCCAAACAGTAATATTATTTTTACTCACAAATTTAAAAGGGAAATTAACCATCAAGTACCAAAATAAGAAATTAATGAATAAAATATTTTAAAAATTAGTAAAATTATTATCAGATAGTAGTAGTTGATCCAGTTGTCATTAATTACCTCACCAATCGTCAATAACAACCAAATTAACTTTGAGACATTTTGTTCATTAATTCTTTTTGTTGGGACTTGATTATAAATTTCTCAATTTAAAATTTTACCCCTCTATCATAACATATTTGTTAAAAGGCTAAAGCATACTTTTAATCCTTTATATTTGCGTCAGGTTTCATTTTAGTCCTTTAAGTTTAAAAAGTGTACTTTCAGTCCCTCAAACATAACGCTGTTAGTTTTTCTTAACGGAAAATGCTGACTCATCAAATTTAATCGATAACTGTACAATAAAACGTTGACAAAGCATACTCACATTTTAATTATAATTTAATAATATAATAAATTTGATATTTTAAATTGTGTATGTTGGGATATGGGCCACCCTTGATGGATTAGGCCCAAGTCCATGGGTTAGGTCAAATGCGTAAACATGGACCCTAGTGGGAAGTTATAAGAGGGGGGAAGTGGTTCCCCAAAGGCGGCAGACATAACGCACAGAGAAAACAAGTCTTCTCCCTTCCCTTTTCTCTTAAAGAGAGTCCTCTCATCTCCTCTCCTCTTGCCTTCGGTGTTTTTGCTGTGTCTTATATTCAGATCCATACTTGTGATCCAAATTCCGTGTGGGTATCTACAGATTCGTAATTCGACATCTCCAGGTACGCCCGAAATCTTTCAGTGGTATCAGAGCTTATAGGTTCCTGAGGCAATTTTACTTATTGTTTATGAATTTCCGCAAGCATGTTCGTTGAGATCTACAGTTTATGTATATTTTTTGCTTTCCTGTAAGCATGCCGTTTTGTTTTTCAATTAAGATTTCAAGCATGTTTGTGATTTTCTATATACATGTGGTATGAAATCATATAGCCTCTGTCCCAAAACAAAGAAAACGAAAAACGAAACGGGAAAGCAAACCCGAAAACGTAGATCTAGTTCTGAGTCCTCATAAAACATGCATTTTAGATTTAGAAAACTTGTTCACAGTGTAGAGCTCTTCGAGACGAGAACGTGGACACCAAGAACGCGTAAAACGGAAACCGGACGACAAAGTTACGGAGGAAAAACGAGTTACGAATTCCATCACGTTTTTTCAGAAAAGGAGAAAGAATTAGGCTCCAAAAGTACTTCCATTATGTAGATCTCGTTGAAACGATGAAATGGACACCTAGAACGCGAACAACGGACTCCGGACGGCGAAGACATGGCCGAAAAACGCATTGGATGAATAGTAACATCGGCGATGAACAGTGTGCGGCGGAAAACCGGGTCGACAGCAGAGAACCGGGTCGGGTAGGGTAACCTGACAGCGGGAACGTTTTTCGGATTATTTAAGTATTTTTTCGGTTATTTGATCGGTAAAAGGCGCCACCCGCCCGCGTGGTCAGGCGGCCGTTTCACAACACCGAGGTCATGGGTTCGAATCTGGCGTGGACCATTTCTAATCGTTTTTGCAATTTAAAAAAATTTCGAGGTGGCGAACCAGAGAGGCCCAATCCGAAAAAAAAATTTGGTTGGGCCATGGGGTCAATCCGAATAAAAAAAATTGGGCCAGAGGGGCCTAAACAAAAAAAAATTGGGAGAGGGTGCCATGTGGCGCGTCAGCTGGAGGCGCGGGCCACACCATCCTACTGTTGGCGGCGCGTGGAGCATGAAACGGCGGCGCGTGTGACGTTCCAAAGGCCAGAAGGCGGCGCGTGTGTGACACGCGCCACGCCCGAGGGTGGGACTATCCCATTTTTTCGAATTTTCAGTATTTAATCTTCTCGGGGCACGTGAGAACGTGTGAGACCTCCAAATGAGCTGCGGTTTGTTTCTAAAAATCCTAAAATGCAAGAGCTTCATTTTGATATATAAGTTGCCTATTTTATAAGGTAATTCAGGATATATTTTTGATGAAAATCAGTGCTTAATGATTTTTTGAGAATTTTTTAATGTAAAAAATTTCAAATCCATTTTTTTTAAAATAATGGTACAATAAATCTTAGAAATCACTGAAACACTGTCTAAAGGATTAGTGTACATTTAATATGTTGATAAAAAATGTTCCTGAACGAGGATCCTAAATAAGAATTTAAAGAGGATTTTAAGGAGGAACTGTTTGAAAATGATCTTGAGGAAGATCATCAAGGAAACATGAGGAATACACTAAAGAGGATCCAAAAGGGGGTCCTGATTAGGACTTTGAGGGAGGTTAAGAGGAACCTCAAGAGGTCTACTCCGACTCAAGTCCTAAGCCCTCATTCTCATTCAATTTAAAACTTCGAGATTTTGATGAAGAGGCCGATCAACCCTTCTCCCTCGCTATAGCATGCAATGAGAACAGCCATGGTTAAGAATATAAAATCAAATTTGACATCATTATGAACTATGTCAACAGTATAACTAATAATGAAATTGCAGAATTCTATGTGAATGCCATGATGCAGTATCATGCAACAGTTAGAGCTACAGGCATATTCACATTATCAACCATATGGATTGTTGCAGTAAAGAGAGCAACGAAACTTATGCTGAACAAGAACCAATACTTTAAAAGACTGAAAAAATAAATAGTCAATAATTGTATTGGAAATATCTAAAGACATATTGTACTTTAGATTTATGTGTTTACCCTATATATTTAGTTAATGTATTTAGATTGGTGTATGATTATGACTAAATGCATTGTAAAATGTGACATGTTTAATTTATGTGAATTGTTATGAAATCGTCATTGTTATTCGCATGATTTGTCACTTTGTAACACTTATGATAAGTGGGAGCTTTTAGAAAACGAGACTTCTAAAAGTTGACGATTCAAGAAGTACTTATATAAAATTCCTGAAAGAAAATAATGTAGTCACTAGTGTTTGTGAGATGGGAGGTACATATGTATTCTCCTGATCGTAAATCTAGTGATGAAGTTATCCACTTGTCAAGAATTATATAAGTACAAGACATTGTATACTGTGATGTGCTATGTATATATATACACACGCTAGAAACTCATCATTGTAGAAAATATTCTGTTAACACAATAACTTGTCACACCAGACTTTGAAAATGGCAACAAAAGGTATTATTGCCGAATTGAACAAAGGGGATAAGCTGAATGGTGACAACTGGGACATCTGGCACCGGAAAGATGGTTTGCTAGGTGAACTCCAAACATGGAGATGGCCTTATGTGAAAATTGTTTAGCTAGCAAAGCAACTAAAAAACCTTTCGATATGGGAATTAGAGTTAAAAATCCATTGGATTTGTTCCATTCTAATATATGCGGTCCCATGAGTGTGAGGGCAATGCACGGAGCTTGGTACTTCATTACCTTTACTGATGACTTTTCATGATATGGTCATGTCTATTTGATCTCACATAAAGTCTGAAGCACTAGAGAGTTTTAGACAGTACATGAATGAAGTAGAAAATCAAGTAGAACGTAAAATTAAAGTATTGCGTACTGATCGAGGTCGTGAATACTTGTCCGATCAGTTTAAACATCTCTGTGAAGAAAAAGGATAATTAGACAGCTAACTATCCCTGGCACCCCACAACAAAATGGAGTGTCTGAAAGAAGAAATAGGACTCTTCTAGACATGGTTAGGTCGATGATGGCTCAAGCAAACCTGCAAATTTTGTATTGGGGTAATGTTTTATTAATAGCAGCCTTTATACTCAACCGTGTACCCTCAAAAGCAGTTACTTCCACACCCTATGAGTTATGGATGATACGCAAGCCATATTTAAGTATCTTAAGACCCTGGGGGTCGGCTGCATACATTCATAACAATTCCCATAAGTATGGGAAGTTGGGTCATAGAGGAAAGAAATGTATCTTTACAAGATACTCAACAGAACCCAAAGGATACGTTTTCATTAGCAAAAACAAACACGGAACAGTAACTGAAATTGAATCAAGGGATGCCGTATTTTTCGGAAAGTGAATTTCCTGGTAAAGAGACATAGATCGAACAGTATCTCTTTATGAGAGAGAAGAACAAGGTAGTGCAGATCGATCTAATGATCCCAAATCGTCTCAATATATCGATCTGAGTGGGAGATCAGAAGGCTCAGAAAGGTCTCTACCGAGACCGAGATAAAAGAAACGAAAGAGACAAGAGGTTTCTGCAAGAAGGAGTGACAGGGGAAATGTACCCAGGAAGCGCTTCCCAATAGAGGGGGAAGCACTCATGGTCACCCCGGATGAAGATGATGAGCCACGTTCTGTACATGAAGCCTTGACATGCCCTGCCAAGGACGAATGAAATAAGGCAATGGAAGAATAGATTGATTCAATGAGAAAGAATCAGGTCTGAGAACTCATTGATTTGCCAAAAGGTCGAAAGGCTATTGGGAACAAGTGGGTTCTCAAGATAAAAAGAAAAACGGATGGATCAATTGATAAATACAAGGCACGTCTAGTAGCAAAGGGGTACACACAACAGGAAGGTATCAATTACGATGACACCTTCTCGCCTGTTGTACGCTTTAATTCAATGAGGCTAATTCTGGCAATAGTAAATAGTTTAGATCTGGAGTTACATCAAATGGATGTGAAAACTGCATTTCTAAACGGAGACCTGGATGAAGAAATCTATATGGATCAACCGATAGGTTTCGTAAGGAAAGGTTCAGAGAGCAAAGTTTGTAAGCTCAGAAGGTCCATTTATGGATTGAAACAATCATCCAGACAGTGGTATTTGAGGTTTCACAAGGCGATAACCTCATATGATTTTAAGATGATTGAAGAAGATCACTGCTTCTACGTCAAGCGAGTTGATGATAACTTTGTGATGTTATCATTATATGTAGACGACATACTGCTGACCAGAAATAGCCTAACTTCGATCTTAGCCATTAAAGAATGGCTGTCGTCGAACTTTGAGATGAAAAACATGGGAGAAGCATAGTACATATTTGGAGTTAAAATCCAAATGGATCGCTCAAAGAGAATTCTATCTCTTTCACAAGAAATTATGTTAAGAAAATTCTCGAGCGATTTAATATGAGTAACTCCAATCCCTTTAGACACCCCTGTTGCTACTGGAGTTAGCCTAAATCTTGAAATGTGTCCCAAGATTGAATCAGCTAAGGAAAGAGTTCCTTATGCTAGTGTCGTTGGAAGTCTAATGTATGCAATGATGTGTACAAGACCAGATATTTGTTTCGCAGTTGGACTGGTAAGTAGGTTCCAGTCAAATCCTGGTGAACATCATTGGAATGCTGTGAAAATGATTCTGCAATACTTAAAGGGCACAACGAATTATGCACTAACTTATCAAGGAAGCGAATTGCGGCTTCTTGGATTCTCCGATATTGATGTAGGTGGAGACGAAGTTGAACAAAGTTCAACTTCAAGTAGTACCTTCTTGCTGAATAATGGCGCCATAAATTAGAGCAGCAAGAAACAGACGTGCATAGCCCTAAATTTTATGAAAATTGAGTTTGTGGTTTGCACTGCGGCAGTGCAGGAGGCTATATGGCTGAAGAGATTCATTAAACACCTTAGATTTGGGAATGAGAGTACAAATCGTGTGTTGATATATTGCGACAACACTGCAGCCATAGCCTACACGAAAAACTCAAAATATCATAGCAAGACAAAGCACATTGATATTAAGTATAATTTTGTGAGAGATTATGTAGCACAGAAAGTGATTAATCTACATATCGACCAAGAGTATGGTCGCAGATCCCCTAACTAAACCAATAGCTAGAGAAGTGTTTGAGAAACATGTAAGGGCTATTGGTATGTGCAAAATGTAATGTTACAGACACTATGTATCGAATTTGTAATTGAAGTATGCAATTATTCATCATTGGTTTATGTGTCTATGTAAGTATACAATGTCTAGTATGTCGTACAGGCAGGAGAGGTAGGCTCCCTCACACGAGCTACCGCCTTTGATACTCAGGAAGAGTATGCAAAGATGAAACACTTGTATTCACCAGTAAGGCAGCAGGAATGCTGATATGGTAGAGAAAAAATACAAATCGTGTCGCCTCGGCAACTGTGTAGCGTGTCAGGATGAGATCCAATGTATATAACTATAAAACATGAATCGAATCATGGGAACCCGCTCCCATGATGCATGTTGCCAGACAACAAATTCTTCAATACTGATGTCATATGAGGATGAGACATAGAAGAATTTGGGTTTAGATGTTGAGAACATCTAGACTAAAAGTTTGTACGATGTTGATAGTAAGTATTAAAATGACGTACGCTCTTATAGTATAAGAGAAACACCGTAGCATGTGATTCATACCACATGTGTTATAGATCCGTAAAAGAGAAGCAAGTGAATGGATCCCTACTTCGTTGCTGTGAGTCCCAAGAAATTAATATTTCTACTTATATCCTTTGACTTTGACATTATCATGGAGGTATGCTTTAATGACTGCTACCTTAACGTACATCATACTATAATGATAGATGCGATACAAGATACTATGTTAGAAAAGCGGTTAACGTATATTAAAATGATATATGGGCGAAAGAAATATTATCTGATAAATACACAATTATGCTGGTGTCTGTGACATATCCCTTATGATATCAACTTGGAGATTTCATAAGTGTGGACACCACGTATACGAGAAAGACGATCTAAGTCTTATGTTGACTTGGGAGGGATTAGATTCATCAAAGTGAAAGTGTATTTTGGTTAAATCTAGGACATATGAGGGATAACCAGATTCAAGCTACATGAAGAAAGATTGTCTTGTGCTGGTCCTGTGAAAGGGATTTCTAGTACAAACATTTAAAAGACGTTATGCCCATGCGGTCACGGCAAAGCACCTTGTATGAAAGGAAGAAGAGAGAAGGATGAGGCCCACGTCTCGTAATCCACCAAGTGTGAGTGGGAGATGTTGGGATATGAGCAACCCTTAATCGATCAGGCCCAAGTCCATTGGCTAGGTCAAATGCGTAAACATGGACTCTAGTGGGAAGTTATAAGAGGGGGAAGTGGTTCCCCAAAGGCGGCAGACATAACGCACAGAGAAAACAAGTCTTCTCCCTTCCCTTTTCTCTTAAAGAGAGTCCTCTCATCTCCTCTCCTCTTGCCTTCGGTGTTTTTGCTGTGTCTTATATTCGGATCCATAATTGTGATCCAAATTCCACGTGGGTATCTGCAGATTCATAATTCGGCATCTTCAGGTACGCCCGAAATCCTTCAGTGTAAAATAAAAAAGTATTTAAAATAACAGCTTTAAGTTTGATGATTCAGCAATTTTCGTTAGGATAGACTAACGGCGTTAAGTTTGAGGGACTAAAAGTGCATTTTTTAAACTTAAATGACTAAAGTGAAACCTGACGCAAATATAAAGGACTAAAAGTATACTTTAACCTTGTTAAAAAAACAAATCGCATGCAGGCTTTTAAACATATTTTAAATATATTTAGACAATGAAATTGCAAAATAGGAGATTTTTTCAACAATTTCTCCTTTTTATCATGGTCAAAATAAATTTCAACTCAAACTCACTATAAGTTATGAATTTTTATATAACTGCAATACTGGGATTCACATCTAATTCATATACTCATCAACCTGATGGAGATACCATCAACATAAAACTTTATCGAGATGTTTTTATTTTTAAAGTTGTTTATATTTAATTCTGATAACATAAATCAATTGTTGTTTTGATGTTCATATTGTTTTTTTTAAGATGATGATTTATTTATTTATTTATTTATTTTGAATAAAATTAATAAAATAAGAAACTTTCCAGATTATACTAGGACTACATATGTACATTTTGGAGAAAGACTTTTGGCAATATGAGCAATATAGGAATTACTATTAATCATAATAATTAATAAATTGTAATTATTTAAATATCCTATGAAATCAGGAATATATGAAAAATTTGGGCAGTTTGGATTAATTTGGGGATTAGAGGTTAATGCCTAATTTCTATAATTGCAACTGGCCCTAATGAGCAATTTAGGCAAAAAAAAAAACAGAGGGAGAGAGGATCATCCTTGAGAGCAGATTGAAAACTTTGGGATTCTTTTTGCTGGTTGAAGGACCGAGGGGGTGTGGATGAAGAACGAGACTGTGATCTTCCACGTCGGACAATGGTGGTCATATTTAGAAATAAATACCCTTTAATGGTTAAAGATGTAGGGTCCAGCACAGTAGATAATCGAAAATGGCTTTGGTCCTGCCTTTTGCTTTTCCAGAAGATCAGCGTGTATTTGAAAATTTCATCGAGAGAAAGGAATTTATAGATTTTGAGATATTTTACAGATTTTGAGATGTTTTTACTGATTTAAGGGCTTGTTTGGAAACTCTTTTTAGAATAACTTTTACAGATTTCGAGACAAAACATAGATTTTGAAGAATAGCTTTTACAGATTCCGAGATAAAACCTAGGTTTTGAAAAGTGATTTATATTTAGGAAATTATTAGCTTTTACGGATTCCGAGGCAAAAAAATGGATAGGAAAGAGGAAAGAGAAAGAATAAAAGAGGAAAGAGAAGAAAGAGAAAGTAGGAAAGAGGAAAGATAAAGAAGGAAAAAAGTAAGAAAGAGGAAAGAGAAAGAAGAAAAAAGTAGGAAAGAGGAAAAAGTAGGAAAGATAAAATCTATGTTTTAAACTGAAGTTTTGTAAACAAAATAACTTTTCAAAAAAAATTTTAGACGGTTTTAGTCAAACATGCCTTAAATTGGATACGGTTTTAGAGCTTGTTTGGATGTGATTTTGAAAATAGCTTTTACAGATTCCGAGGAAAAACTAGGTTTTGGAGAATAGATTTTGGAAAATAGCTTTTACAGATTCCGAGGCAAAACCTAGGTTTTGAAAAGTAATTTATGTTTGAGAAGTTATTAGCTTTTACGGATTCCGAGGCAAAAAAAGTGGATAGGAAAGATGAAAGAGAAAGAAAGAAAAAGTATGAAAGAGAAAGAAAGAAAAAGTATGAAAGAGGAAAGAAGAAAGAAGAAAAAGTATGAAAATGAAAACCTAGGTTTCAAACTGAGGTTTTGTAACCAAAATAGCTTTTGGGAAAAAAAATTTGCTTGAACAAAACCTCGATTTTGATGTAAAACCTAGGTTTTAAAACCAAACCTAGGTTCTAGAATTGGTTTCCAAACAAGCCCTTAATCATTTGATTTAAAATTTTCTATCATTACAACCTAATTTAGTAGAAGTAATTTTAATAATAACTCAGTGGTTTTAACAAATTTTATGTACAGTAAACATATAAATAATAAATTAATTTATTTTCAGTTTATTGTCTTATAAATATGTATTAAAAGTACAAGCAATAAATTATTTTGTGTAAATTAAAACAAATTTTTTTACCGGATTACACTTGCACACAGCTTTTCACTATTTGTAATTCCATTATGGTTCGCACAGACGAGTGTCTTTTAATCAACCTATTTTAAATGATTTTATATTAAGTAGTAAGTATGTCCGAGAAGCTGGTAAAATGTGAAAAAGTTGCTCCTAACTTTTTTTGTGTCAGGATGCTCCTAACGGAAGATCCGCTATTCTCTCTCCTATTTTTTTTGGATGAGAGAAAACTCTCCCGGTGTCTCGAATTTTTTCGGATTCAGATCCGGGTCATCCCGTGAGAGACTTCCCAGAATTCGAATCCAAAATCTGATGGGTACGTGACGTCTTGCCTTACCTTCCCTTTATTAACCAGTCGGACCAACCCTTCTATACTGCTATTCTCTCTTTTTCTTTCTTCACTGTGGGTCTCTCACGTTCACCGTTTTCACTGTACAAGGCTCACTTTCTCATTTCACGATATTTGATATGACGTGCATTTTATTATTTTAGATTGTGTATTGATTAATTATCTTACAGATAAGCCAAACAACTGCATTAATTGAGTTTTTGCAGGGACAAAATTTTTCTGACATCATCAAACTGTACGTTAGGCCAAGCAGTTTTTCTGAAACTATAAGGATATAGACAGTGGCGGATCTAGGACCCCGATTCAGGGGGTGCAACTTATTTTTTGAGAAGATAAGTGAGACTTATTTTTAATATCTTTTGAGAATAATTTGAGTAAAAATTCAGTGGGTTCAAAATTAGCAAATGAGTGGATGCAAAATAAATCACATAGTACTAATGTATACCTAATTTTATGGAAGTCAGGGGGTGCGGCTGCACCCGGTGCGGACCAAGTAGGTCCGCCCATGGATATAGATATGCTAGCTTTGTGAGTTTAAAAAACAAAATTTGGTCAATAAATAAACACAAGTAAACGATAATTCGTCACGAAGTTTAATGTTTTCAATAACAGCATCAGATTCGTTTGCTCAAGTATTATGAGTAACGTATTATGCATTGAATTCGGCTCAGTCCAGGCGGCGTAGAAGGTATTCGACCTGAACGAGCTTGGTGAGGGGAATCACCCATTTCTCGTACAGAAGAGAAACCAGTGATGGATCAACCTTGTATTTTCCTTGATTCCCATCATAATCTGAGCCCACTTCCTGCCCAAACACCCTGGCTTTCTTTTCAACCCGCGTCCTCACCATCTCTTCAACTCTCTGGAATGTCAACAAATTCATCAATGCTTCTCTGTCCTGCAAAAACCAAGCTTCCATTGTCTCACTTGGAAAACCGGCCCAGCATGTTTTTCTTTCAGGGGATTCAAAACCCACAAGAGTATTATATTTGGTCATTCGGAAATGATACAAACCCGTATCTTATATAGACAACTAATTTCTAAATATTAAAAAAATTGGTTAAATTAATTATTTTTGATAAATTTGTGATATTTTTCATAAAATGTCTTCTTTAATCATATATATATTATAATCACTTTTGAATGAAAAGTCCCTTACTATATGTAATCAATAATGATACTTTAAGTGAAAAATTGCATATTAAAGATATGTGATTTAGGATTAAAGTGAACTCCTTTTTTACTCCTATATTTAGCACCAATCTTGTAAAACTAGCTATTGGCACTGGTAGTGTATACATGCTTTATATTGGATAAAATACACACACACACACACACGCTTTATCTTGCAAATAAGAGGGATGCTCACAAGCCCCCCTCTTTGCTGCCAAAGGATATGGCACGTTAAATAGAAAACGATTCACTCACTAATCACC
>JANTPZ010101853.1:0-33641 GCA_025593235.1 Vachellia pachyceras
CTGGCCAGTTCGCTCTGGATGACTTACGGACTCCTCATCCGAGACATTTTTGTGGCGGTTTGTATTTTATTCTCTTAAGCTCAAACTTTTTTCTTTGTCATAGTTAACGCTAAGAACAAGTTTGATGTATTGAGCTTGAACTTCGGACAGGGACCAAGTGTGATTGGGCTTCCACTAGGCATCCTGCAGCTGTTGCTTCACTGCAAATACTGGAAAGGAAGAGTTGTAGGGGAACCGGTGAAGGGAGATGTAGAGAAGGGGAACCTTGAGAAGGAGGGATTGGAAGTGGAGATGGGGGACACAGAAAAGCAGGACTCGGAGAAGAATGTGACAAAATCGTAGGATGTGTAACTGCAACTTGTGACCCGTGGCTGTTCCAGTGGGGTAGGAGGGTCCAAGGCTTCAGAAAGTCCCGCTCAGATTCCGGCTTCTTCTTTTTATTTATTTGTCTCTTTAGTCTTTGCTTAGGGCTTCCGTTCCGTGTATTCTTCTCATTAACCTTGGCCATCATGGTTTCTACCTCTGATACATGATGCTCTTCTTTCCTTGAAGAACTTCATTCGTTTGCGTCGCTTTACTTAAAAAGCACTCAAGGTGCCAACGCATCCCTTTGTGTGAGCGACGATCCCCGTTGGAACATACACCGATATAAAGTCATAATAATTACAGTAACATGAAACCACGGTAATACTGGAGCTTGAAAAAATATTTAATAATCTGATATTAAATGAACGAGAACAGGTTAAGACTTGAAAGCAATAATGGAGTGAGATGGAATGGGAGCGGCACTGTAGCAGCTTTATTGTCCTTTTGCTGGGCCTTGCGAAGTGGGTACTCTCCTTGAGGGAGGAAGTTTGGAGTCCTGTTCCATGGATTTGGTTGACGCGAAGCATAAAAGTTAAACTGTTGTGAGTTTCTTTGCAAAGTATATTTTCGCGGAATATTCCCCTCCGCTTGCTAAATATTTACTGCTAATTACCGTGAATACACCATAGCCCCGTAGCCATAGGTGCCCAGACCCAGCCTCTAAACTAAAGTGCCAAATACTGATTGACCATGTTACAGGCTTAACCTTAGACTTTGATGTAAGGTTGGGTCTGGGCACTTTAGAGCGGACAATTTTTGTTCCATGGATTTGTCCGCTCTATCATCTAAAGTGACAAAAATTGACTTTTTTTATGTCATTTATTCAACCAACCCAATGGCAGTCTTGGGTTTTGTGCCACGACAAAGTAATTTACATTTTCTACCTTTTGACAAATATTGCAGTTTTTTTTATAGGATTTGTTATATAATGATGAGTTATATATATATATAATATAACAGCATTAATTATTTACTAACATTAGAAACTATTGTTTATAACTGTGAAGAAGGAATGCTTGTATCAACTTGGGAATTCATATTTGCATAAATCAAAATAAAATTCTCCCATGTATTTACTATGTAGATTGTACATCAAGTTAATGTTATAGTTTTTATCATTAATTCAAACGGACACAAAGTCCATAGAGAGGGCTGTCATAAACTTGATTAAAAAATTCTGTAAACAAATTGTAAAATTCACGTTGTCCAATGATTTAAAGTTACGAATTTCAAGATGATTTTATAAATTTTAAGATGCTTTTTACATATTTTAATATACTTTTTATCTTGATTTACATATATTGTATAATAAGATTTTGAATTTTTTTCAAAACATGCACAAACTAAACATCGGAAGCATATGGTTAGGTTTAACAGCGACCGGGTTTCCACATACGAATGACGCGGCGAACTCAATTTAGAAGGAGAAGAGCATAGTTATATTCCCATTGATCTAGACAATATCTGTTGGGGAAATGGATACAGATTCCGAGGTAGTTTATATGAGAGGAAAAGTGTCTCGGTAAGCGCATCCGCTGGCAAAACGGATAAACCAAACGGAACGGTACGCGTGTCATCCAGCCAAAGCCTTAACATGGGTGCATGTAATGACAAACTCTATTGGCGGGGAGGTTCAGTCGGCATACCTGTATTGCCATGCCACTTTATTTTACGTGACATGACCACTTTTTATGCATACACGAACATTTCAAAAACACGCTGACAGAAACAGAATGCGGATTGGCTCAATGGAAAGAGAGATCACGAAAATGGAGATCCGCTCCGCTTTAGGATGATACGGTGTTGGCCTCCCAGGTAAGATCAGCGACCCGTAAGCACTGATTTGAAGGCAACAAATTTAAAGCTGATGGCCAATAGCATCAGTTTAAATGGTTGTTTGGAACATCATTTTTTAAACGGTACACATAAATAAAAATAAAATTATCTTAAAATAGGTAAAAACTATCTTGAAATCCATAAAAATCATCTCGAAATATGTAAAATCATCTCAAAATCTATAAAATTATCTTAAAAACTGTGAACTCCTTTCCACCGACAAATTCCCCCTTAAAATCGTAGTGGAGGGAGGGAGTCCTTGTTGCAGGCACAGTACAATTTGGCAACCATGTGTCTGTCTATCGGCTAAAGTATGGCGTGGTCGTAGCAGAGACCAGAGGCGGCAAATTAGGGGCTCGACCGGAACGGTGAAGCTTGGTCCATATTCTCGTGTCTTGTGCGCTTCCGGCATCAGAACGTTGGGACGGCGACCCCTGTGGAGTCACATGGCCGCTGGGGAAGACACAGGTGATGGGAAAGGTTAAGAGGAGGAGGAACACGTGGCGAGTGGGGAGTGGGGGGCAATATGATCCTGGGGAAGGGAAACGTAGTGTGGCAGCCATCTGCAAGCCACTTTGGAGGAGTATAAAGTAATAGAACGAGTACGGACCGTTGGAATAAAAAACCAGAGAGAGTACGGAGCAAGCAACTGAGGGCATTGAGGGGGAAGGTACCTTTTGTACGTGTTACCTTTGGGTTCGTTCTTAAGTACTTTTACATAAATCGAGTCAAATATATTAAGGAGATTATCTTGTTTTACATAAAAACACTGTTGAATGTGATTATAAGTGCTTATAAACACTTTTGACAATTTGCCAAACAGTGAGGATTTTTAAAATAAAATTTAAATTTTAAAGAATACTTGTTACAAATTACAAAGTAAAATCTAAATTTTAAAAGGTGATTGTGTTGGAAAAGTTATTGACTTTTATGAATTATAAAGCAAAAAATATAGGAAAGAGGAAATGGAAAGAGAGAAAAAGTAAGGAAAAGAAAATTTATCAGGATATAGTGTATGATTTGACAATAAAATAGATTTTTCAAAACATATGTTTTAAAATGAGGTTTTGTATCAAAATGATTTTTTCTGAAAAATATTAGTATTTGGATAAAATTTTGAGAAAAAATCTAAATTTTAGGGAGAGGGGATAAACATGCTCTAACTCTGTTCATGCCCCTCCATTCTTTTTTTTTTTTTTTTTTACTTTTCTCTCCCCTATTATTCTCCTCTCTCAATGTCTGGGATAGAATCTGTGACCACGTGGGAGATATTTAATTTCATGACCAAACGGTACTAATCCTTTCACTCCTTCATTCATTTCAAACATCATGTTCATACGAGATAAAACATTTCTCGTATATTCACTTTAAACTTCAAAGTCAGTACAATCATTTAATGTAAGTTAATAAGAACCTCATCATTAATAATGTATGTGTATCTTCCTACAGTCCCATTCAATGCACTTTATGTGGCAATAAATTTGCACATTTCCATTCATCCTATTTGGGCCCAAAGCTGCCGGCTCAACTCCTTTCATCCTCCTCAGAGCCCGACTTCTCAAGGCCCAGTCTCAGCCCATTGCCTTCAATGACACACTCTAGCTTTCTACTTGACCAAAAACATTCACATTCTATACCCATCACTGGTTTTCAGTTTTACTTCTTGTAAAACCTTCCCATTAATCTTCCCGCTCTTCATTCTCATTCGCACAGTCCCTTGCGAAACTCTTCTCTCAGGCTGTCCCTTAAATATAATTATCTCTCAATTTAAGCTCTCACGGATCAAAATATTGTGAACAGATTATTAAAACCATCACATCTTTTAATTTTTCAACCCTGATGGATGCTATTATTTAAAATAGTTCTCTGCGATGGATCAAATAAGAAGATATCCATTTAGGAAGGGTAAAGTGAAAAAAACTCTCTGGAGGTGATCAACTTCAAAGAAAAATAAAAAAAAAAAAATTCGCCGTAACCTGCACATCGGTGTGTGGGTTTGCTAAAATGATCCGTCGAGGCTGAAATTGAATACATGCTGTGTTTTTTATTGATAGGAAAGGCCCGTTACAAAAGAAAGCCCCTCGCTGCTGATGATCGGGCTTTGTAGGAAATAGCCCAAACTCATTGATGCTGTGGGGCGGGGGCGTTATTTGTCTAGATAATGTACCCAACTTTTAGCCCAGTAACCACTTTATCCGATGAGGCCTCCACCCCTCTATGACAGATATGGGTTGTTTGGTTAGTCCATTGGAAGAACGGATACAGATTCTGAGATAAATATGTGAGAGGAATTTTGTCTCGGTAAGCACAGGAATGGCTTTTGGATGCCCAAACGGGCTATCCAAACAAGCCTTAGGTTTATACTTTAGCACTGTGCCATATTAATTTTTTTTTCCGGCTTTTTAACATGTTCAGGGCAACAATGATTCCGTTTGAGAATACGGTAGAGAAGCACTTGTACGTAAGTCGAGGTAAATTTATGAAGAAAATCATTTCGTTTTACGAAAAATACTGTTGAATTTGCATTTGACTTTTGCAAACGTTGGACTGGTATATAACACACCACAAGTCAACTATTACAAAAACATATTTTAACCTGTAACGGATGAAGTCCGATTTAACATATTGAAAGTGTTTCATTTAACGTATTTTAACTGAACCATTGATTTGTTTGCAAATCATCGTTGACAGTTGACTTGTGCTCTTCGATTTTCACATGGTTTTAATTATAATTTGGAAATTACTTGGATCTTCTAAGGTGCGACACAGGATAAAAAAATAAAAATAAACTACAAACCTAAAACCAGCATGAGACGGGTCGGTGAAAAATTATTTCCCTGTTTTACAGTTCTCCAGCACGTTTTGGTAGTAATGAATTTAGTTTCAAAACGTTAAAATATAAAGTGAAATTATGTAAATTTAAGGTGAAATTACAAGATAAAAACGCATTTATATTTAAATAAGAAATAAAACAAAAAATTATAACACATTTTTAGGTAAAAATCCGAATTGAAGCTGTCAAAACAAATAAAAATGCCAAGAAATATTTTTAGGTAAAAAACTATCGTAGAAATTATAATATATTTCTTTTATTTTTACCTTAGTATTTCTCTCCTCCCACGATACACTAGGGCTATGTTTGGTTTGAAGGAAGTGAAAGGGAAGGGATGGTTACGAGGGGATGGAAAGGGATGAAATGGTATAATGTTACCTCGTTTGGTTTAGTTAGAGGGAAAGGAAGGGGAGGATTTTTAATTATCTTTTGTTTGGTTTAGGAGACGAAGGGAGGGAAGTTAATAATCAATTTACCATTTTACCCTTATATGTTGATTTATATTTATTTACTTATACAATTTATTTAAATTAATTTTCACTTATGAAAATTAATCACTCATTCTATTTAATTAATCAAAATAATTATTAAGGTACTTTTCTCACATAATTTATTTAAATAATTAAAAAATAGGATTTATATGTAACTTAATTTTACAATACTTAATTTATGTTTAACTCGCCACCGTAATCCAACTTGTGACTGATAAAACATCTGAAGAGCAGAGGAGGAAAAAAAGTTGGTTAACTAAATTGCTTTTAGAGAGCAGATGAAAAAAATGGAGAGGCAATGCATTTTAACTTACCATATATGGATGAGAATATAATAGAATTGAGGGGGTAAATTAGTCATAATTTTTTGATTCCCTCCAAAACCCCCAATTTGGAGGGAATCAAAACAAGGGGAGGGGAAGGAATGAGTGGACATATTTTGAACCCCTTCCCCTCCAATAGTTTAAACCAAATGAGGGGAGGGATTCATTTTTCATCCCCTCTCTTCCCCAGCCAAAATATTCAATAATCAATAATATTTGCAAATACTCACATCAATAAACCGAGTTCGTGGACCCGAATGAAATCGGCAAAGGCAATAATTCGCAGAGGCACACTGAAGCCGGCGCCAATTTTAGTCTAGGATAAGGTTTACTTCCTCTTCTTCGCTTTGTGGTTTCCAAGGCCTCTCTTCCCACAACTCTTGACAGAGAGAGAGAGAGGGAGGGAGGAGGATTCAGCTTAATCAACCCTAGCAATGGCTACACTTCAAGCTTCACTTCTCTTCAAACCTTGCCTCTCATCCACGTCTCCCTTGCCTCCAAAGCAGCGACTTCTTCACTCTACCACTTCGGCACCTCACAGCTCCTCTCTTTTCCCTTTCAATCCGCTCAGTCTCTCACAGCCTTCCGTCCTTGTATTTAGCTCAAATATTCGTAAGAATCCATTTCGCTTACCCGGTCCACCCACCCCTTTCACATTTCGACCGGAGAACGAAACTTCGTGGTTCGAATCGAATTCTTTGGGAGATATTTCTAATTTAACCGGCAAGGAATCGGGTGCCAATGAAAATGTCGGGGGAGGATTAAATGTTACGGGAGACAATTCGGTTTCAGATTCAAAGCAATTGAGTGCCGACGGAGTCGATGCTACAAGCTCCCAGATTGAGTTGCAGGGTGGTGCCGGGGAATTAGCTTCGGAGACTGATGAAGTGGAAAGTGAGAGACGCGTAGAACAGGAAGAAAAGAGTATACATTTGGGGGAAAAGGAGGTTGGCGATGCTAGATTGCCAATAGTGGTGTTCTTGGTCGGTCTGTGGGCGAGGGCGAGGGATCTAATTCAGAAGGCTTTCTCTGATTTCTTAAATTGGTGGCCTTTTTGGCGGCAGGAGAAACATTTGGCGCGCTTGATTGCTGAGGCTGACGCAAATCCTCAAGATGCAACAAAGCAGAGTGTTCTACTTGCTGAACTCAACAAGCACAGGTTTGGCCCTGCACTTCTATGATTTTGCCGCTCCTCTGCTCTTTTACTTACTTATTTTGGCGAATTCCTCTGTTTGGTCGAGAAAATTGGTTGCAAAATCAGAAATTTTGTTTTTGAATATCCTGAAAAAAATATCATCCTGGCCACTAAAAGGTAGAACACTTTGTTCCTGATTTCCTGACCTAAATATTTCTTTTGCATGATTAGTTTAAGATATTAGTTTGTATGCTTTTTATTGTAAAGCACTTGGTTGCCCAGAAGATAAAGTAGAATAGAAGAAAATTAGATAGTCACTTTCGAATTTTTTTAAAAAAATAAATTGGAGAACTCTTCTCATTTAAACATACAAAAGTTGGGCAAATTTGCATTTTTATTCATTGCAAGACCATGCTGGGTGGAGATTGTATCATGTTGCAGAAAGTGGACGTAAGATTAGGTTACACGCCCTATTCTTTAAGCTGAGGTTCTGTCAAAATTCCTTCATAGTTTTGACAATATTTTATGTGTACGACCCATTTAGTTTTATATGAATTTTCTCTTTGTTTTTAGTACGGAGTCTGTCATCAAACGTTTTGAGGAAAGGGATCGTGCTGTAGACAGCAGAGGAGTTGTAGAATATCTTCGAGCTCTTGTGGCAACTAATGTTATTGCTGAGTATCTTCCTGATGAGAAATCTGATAAACCTTCCAGTCTTCCGACCCTGGTAATTAGTTTGTATTAATCTTCTTGCTATAATTTTTTCCCTTGTGTGGTAGCCTATTCTCCATTGCTCTTTTTATTTGCAGAGGAACACAGTACCTCCTTGTTTTGCGATATATGTATTCATGGATATTTGTCTGTCCAAGTTCAACCAAAAAAGTTATTTATTTTTTTGGGCGATTGGGTAAAATTGATTTGTTAACTTTATGATTAGAAATGTGTCCAACTGATGTGTGTATGACCTTCATGGTGCACTGTAAGTCAAAGATTTGTATAGTTGTCGTCGTCTCTTCAAACTTGTCCACTATTTCCCTAGTAAGAGTCTTACAATGTAAAATTAACTAGATGGTTTTGTGCTTCCAAATATCTTCAATATATTCTTCTTGATACGCTTCTATTTTCTAGATCTAAGTTGCCTTTCACTTTAGGCTTTTTTTTTAAAAACTTTAATAATAAAAAATTTTATACGAGAATGGAAATCAAACAGGCCCTTAGTCCCTCATACGTCACAAGCTTCACGATGTGAAGCCTGTTCTTCCATTAACATATAATTTTATATTCTTTCTGGAATTTCCCATTATATGTATTGTTGGTTCATGGTTAAAATGCAGTTCATTATGGAACTGATGGTAAGTTAACTGTTGCAGTTGCAAGAGTTAAAGCAGCGGGCATCAGGTAAAATGGATGAGCCTTTTCTAAATCCTGGAATCTCTGAGAAGCAGCCATTGCATGTGGTTATGGTAACATTTACTACAGATGGCATGTTCCCTATGCTTTTTGTTTGATGATCACTTGTTCTTTGAGTGTAGGAAAAAATGGAGCAAGTTTTTATTTCTCAATCCCTTTTTCCTTTTATGTTTGTTCTATAACTCACAACTGTATTTCCTTCTTAAGGTTGAACCAAAGGTATCAAACAAATCACGTTTTGCACAAGAGCTTATCTCAACCATCTTGTTTACTATTGCTGTGGGATTGGTTTGGTATGAACATCTAGTTTCCTTCCCTTTCTGTTGCTCCTGTATATAATATCTACTTTTTAGCTGAATTTTCATTTCTGGTATTCCAAAATATAATTGCATTGTAGGTTTATGGGGGCTGCTGCACTTCAAAAGTACATTGGAAGCTTAGGTGGGATTGGAACTTCAGGTGTTGGCTCAAGCTCTTCCTATTCCCCAAAAGATTTGAATAAGGAAGTGATGCCAGAGAAGGTTAGCTTCTTAAGACCTATGTTAGCATTATATTTACAAGGCCAAATTTTGAGCTGCCATGGAATTTTAGAAGAAAAGATAAAAAACAGTTGAAGGGAAAAGTTAACGGTCATACCATCTACATGTTATGCATAATGCGTATAGTCCTTGTTCTTGGTTTACATGGTTTTATTATAACGTGGTATTTCCCATTGGTAAGCTTTGTTGTGCTTTTTAGTTGATTTGGTACCCATATAATCCTTGTTTCTGGTTTGTCTTAGCAGATTATAACCTGCTATATCATGTATATATAGATATTTGTCAGCTATGCTATATTTTGTAGCCTTTTTGGATTTTTTTCCTTTTCTTTTTTTCTTTTTATGTTTTGGATGACTATTGTTCTTCCCCAAGATGTATTTATTCCCTTTTCTTTCTAATAATATTTTATCAGTTAAATAAATGCCATCCAACCAAACAGTTAACTATAAAAATCAGTTTATTTGTGTCTGTTCTTACCTAGCAGAATGTCAAAACATTCAAAGATGTGAAAGGCTGTGATGATGCAAAGCAAGAGCTCGAGGAAGTTGTGGAGTATCTGAAAAATCCATCTAAATTTACACGCCTTGGAGGAAAGTTGCCCAAGGTTTGAACAATCACCATCTTTTTGTTAATTTTCTTAGTAAGAGGCCCTAGGTTTTCATAAATGTCCGATACCATGAATACATTATTGCAAATTGTGTGATATTCGTTGTAATAAACAAGCCAGCTTTTGTAATCTTGCTATGCTGATGAATTGCTTGTCTTCTCATAATAAGCTGTCATGCCATTTAGTTTTCATTTGCTGTTAGATTTTGCTTGTTTCTGTTGTTTACCATGGGAACCTGAGAAATTCCATTTTACAGGGGATTCTCTTGACAGGAGCACCTGGAACCGGAAAAACTCTGCTAGCCAAGGTCAGTTAGTTCTGGAACTGTTCATATTTATAAAATAACTTTCAGGAAGTTATTGTCTTTTAAAATTAGAACCATGCAGTCTGCCTTATGTTTATTTCTGGCTTTCACTATCATTGATGTGTCACTTCTATATGCATCCAGAAAGTTCTTGGAAGTACATTTTTCTGGGCTGGGGGAGCCCTGTCCTTCACTGTTATATTTTTGTCATCATGACTGCTAAAGATGAAATGCTTTCTTGATTTGGGCATTTTGAGTTAATCTATTGAAATTCATAATTGATTCTGAAAGTATTCGGTTTTTCTGGGATATCAAAGGCAATTGCTGGAGAAGCAGGTGTTCCTTTTTTCTATAGGGCTGGATCAGAATTTGAGGAAATGTAAGTGTCATCTCGCTTTCTAACTTTTCCCTCTTAAATCTTGGGTGTCCAACACCCATAAATATTTTAGTTAGGCTGCTGCAGCTATAGTTCAAGCATTCTAAACATGCATATCTGTAGTATGTAGCCAAAAGTAATTAAGATATACTAAAACATTTGGCTTTAGGGATGCTCATTTTCATAGCACTTTTCATATTGCAGGTTTGTTGGGGTTGGTGCTCGACGAGTAAGGTCTTTATTTCAAGCAGCCAAAAAGAAGGTTTGTTGCTATTGACCTCTCTTCAAATTCGTATCCGTATTTTGGTTTACCATGTACCACATGGTTCCCCTTATTAGTTTTTGCTTGTTGACGTGTTTTTCTCACCATCTATTTTTTAGGCTCCCTGTATTATTTTTATTGATGAAATAGACGCTGTTGGATCAACAAGGAAACAGTGGGAAGGCCACACAAAGAAGACTTTACATCAACTACTTGTCGAAATGGATGGCTTTGAGCAGAATGAGGTATCTTCAGACATTTTGGACTATCAATCATTCAATTTTGCTTTCCCAAATTCATTTATCATCATCTTGCAGGGGATAATATTAATGGCGGCTACAAACTTGCCAGATATTCTTGATCCAGCCTTAACAAGGCCTGGTAGATTTGATCGACATGTAAGTTCTTTTTCCTTTTACTAATTATTATTTAAATGAATAATGAATAATTTATCTAGAGAGGAAGTGCAAAGAAAGAGGACATGGAATCCTCCAGGAACAACCAAAAAGCAATAAAGAAGGGGGATAAAATGGCAAAAAGGGGCTCACTATGGGACAATATATTATTAATGTTACTCTGTAAGACCTTGTTCTTACTCACCTTTTCAATGTGCTTAAAAGTAATCTATATTTATAGACTTGCCTGTTAAAATGTATTAAATATTGTTTTGAATAATTGTTTAAATTACTTTGCTGTGGATAATATAGAAAACTAACAATACCCTATTCTAGATTGTGGTGCCAAATCCAGATGTACGTGGCCGCCAAGAAATTTTGGAGCTCTACTTGCAAGACAAACCTTTAGCTGAAGATGTAGATGTGAAAACATTAGCTCGTGGGACACCAGGATTTAATGGGGCAGGTGGATTATTGCTCAATAAATTCAAGAAGCATTGCATTTCTGTTGATTTGATTCTTATCCCCTTTCAAATTCCTTCTGCTGATGTTCTCAATTGTGGATCCTTAAATCAGATCTTGCAAACCTGGTAAACATTGCTGCCATTAAAGCTGCTGTTGAAGGTGCAGAGAAATTGACAGCTGCTCAGCTGGAGTTTGCAAAAGACAGGATAATCATGGGAACAGAGCGTAAAACAATGTTCATTTCAGAGGAGTCAAAAAAGGTATGCCGATATACAAGGTTGTCCAGTTTGGTACTTGAGTGTGGCCTATGAGGTTCATGTATACTCTGTATTGGGCTTTAAGTCTTGACAATATATTTTTCATGAAATTCTGCACTAAATTGTAGCTTCAAGATTGTCCTTGTGATATGAAATTCATTGATATGTGGGTCTAAGATGGTTTACAAATTTTCAGCTTACTGCTTATCATGAGAGTGGGCATGCAATTGTTGCCTTGAATACTGAGGGTGCGCATCCAATTCACAAGGCAACAATCATGCCACGTGGATCTGCTCTAGGAATGGTTACGCAACTCCCCTCAAATGATGAGACATCTATCAGCAAGAAGCAGTTATTAGCACGCCTTGATGTTTGCATGGGAGGAAGAGTTGCCGAAGAGCTTATCTTTGGTCTGGATCATGTAACAACTGGCGCAAGCAGTGATCTTCATACAGCAACTGAGATTGCCCAGTATATGGTAAATTTATGCCCCTGGGTTTAGTTAGTGCCAACAGTACTATTTCTATCTGATAATAGGGTTTTCACCCTTTTTCTTTCCCTTACTGAATTGAGATTTGATATGAAATTGCTGTGCCATTTTCAATAGTCAATTATTACTTACCAAATAAGCAGTAACGAAGTCATTTAAACTTACCCAATGTAATTATGACATTTAAATCTTCTTTTAAACTTTGTGACGGACTTATATTTTTCCCCTTTTCAAGGTCTCAAATTGTGGTATGAGTGATGCAATTGGACCGGTTCATATAAAGGAGAGACCAAGTTCTGAAATGCAATCACGAATTGATGCAGAGGTTAACGTTCTAAATCTAAACTACGATGTTCTGATGATGAAAATCTTGTTTATATGGTTTTACCCCCTCTTCTGTCCCTTACTGGTTTTTCTTTTTATCATCATCAAAGGTAAAAACCAAAAAAAGAGGAAAGCGAAAAAACATGCAAGTTCTTGTTTGGATTTGAATATTTTTCCTTGCTGTGCAGGTTGTGAAACTCCTTAGAGAAGCATATGACCGTGTAAAAGCCCTTTTAAAGAAGGTATGTCAAAATATGTTGTTGTCTGTTCGTCTTTAACTCAAAAGGAGAAATCTCCCTCTCCCTCTCTGTCTCTCTCTGTGTGTGTGAGGAAAGTGGATCACACTTCACTGTTTATGTTTGCTTTTAACAGCCTGAGGTTTGATTTAGCTAAATGTTAATCGTAGCATCTTTGTGATCTTTGAAACCATTTCATTTAATTTCCTATTGAATAAGGTTACAAACACAAATAAAGGCTGCTCATATTTTGATCCCTAGTAACTTGGGATATTTTGTTCCAGCATGAGAAGGCATTAAATGCACTGGCTAATGCATTATTAGAGTATGAGACACTTAGTGCCGAAGAGATAAGGAGAGTACTTCTCCCATTCCGGGAAGGACGGTTGCCAGAGCAACAGGAACAAGAAGCAGAAGGGGAGCTAATCTTAGCCTGATATTTCGTCCCTCTTATTTGTAACTAGACTATGGGAGAAGCTCTGTACAGTATGTACCTGGAAGTCCTGCAGGTATTAATCTTAATCCAATTTCTGCCGTTCCCCTTTGTGCATACTATTTTTTGTCAGGAAATTCTTATAGAAAGTTATACCTCTTGGAGCATATTTGGCGCAAGTAGCCCTCCGCACAATGTCAATACTCCAACAGTCAGTTATTAGAGTATTACCCTTGCGGAGAGCAATATCCATTGCTTTTCTTTTTTGGGGGAAAAACTATGTAATCTGTTAAATCTTACTGTCTTCATTGGTTTATGAATTTATTATTGATTCTAAGACCCGGGTGTGTGTTGGCAAGCGTGATTCGTCACTAAAAGAATGGAAGAATAGACTTCAACCTCCCAGTCTCCAGGAGCGTAAATGAATTGTATCCCCAAAGTCCTGAAACCTCGAGTGTTAATGGGGATTTTGGCGGAGCAATAGCGTGAGCTTTGAAGGAGTATTGTTGAATGGGCGGCAAATTTAGTATTAAAGCAAAGTCGCCTGTTTGCAGGCGGGCACCAGATTCCAGTCACCATCTGTCTCTGAAATACGCTACGTCTCCTGAACTTGGAAAATGACAAGCATGTCCCTTTCTTAATATTGTATGCTTATTTCTCTGTTATTGGTTGCTGCTACTGTTTTTTTTCAGTATTCGCATTATCTATACAGCAGTTGTATTTGATCATGTCGAAGTTGGGGGCTAGTTCAAGTTCCGTGGAAGCGCCTTGAGAATAACTATTATTTGTAGCTTTACTAGGATTTCTTTTTCCCCTTTCTTTTTTTTTTTGCCAACAGTTTTACTAGGATTTCACTCGCTTTTGTATGCGCTGCAATTTTAAGCAAATTGAACAATTGCTGCTGCTTTAGGATAGGCGAGACTTCCAACGTTACCGTACCAGTTGAATACCGACTAACCTTGGTGGAAGCAAAATACTTGTGCGTTTAAATTGCCCTATTTTCCATCAAAGGCTGAGAAAAATCTAAATTGCTAATGCGGGTTGAATGTTGCAATGGAAGAGGGCAGTTAGTGATTACTTAAGCCGGGGTGCCTGAGGTGATGTTTCGCTCATTTATACACACACTTCACTTGCAGATTCAATGCGTAATGTTCATGTATCATTTTGAGCATCAGTTCCGGCCTCACTGGACAAAGTCCCATCGGTAACTTAATAGTTCCAATATTCTATTGACCAAATCAAACCTGGATACGGAGAAAATGTCATATCCCTCGGGATGACCGTGAAAAAGTTGCACAAAAGCAAGAAATCGCTAATGTAATGAGGATTAATAATACAGGAAATGAAACGCAAATCCCTCCAACTCAATGACAGAGGTCAGCTGCCCAGTTGGCAGCCCGTTTCCTTAGCCTCCAAAATAGGAAAGCCCCCGAAGCTTGATCTCAGCCCCTTCTAAATCATCCCCATCAATTGGTTCGCTGCGGTCCCACATGGCTTGCCCTTCTGCTTCTCAGATATCAGCGAGTGATTTGAGATTGCTTTTAATTCATGCTTCAACAAAATAGCAGCTATCGTCTCGGATGTTTCCTCAGGCACATCAGCCACAAAAGATTCATTTTACAGTGTGCTTGGTCTTCCATCAATAATTTCAAGGTGGAGCGACGCTATAGACGGGTGGTTGTGAACATACAAGACACAGGTTAGATTGACAGCTCAAAAACGCATCTTAAATTTTCAAGTTAGCTTCATGCAGGAGGATCTCTGAAGTCCATGATCACCACCAATAATTCTTACGCTAAGGAGATGCTCATTGTCATCGAGAAGCTCCAACCTTTCAGTACTTGTAGTTGCGGGAAGCCCCAACCTGACATGAACTTTTCTGCACAACAAACCTGTTGACAAGGCTGGTGCTTCTGTGGTTGATCAAATCTTCTCACCAAGGACCATACCTGAAGAAAGCAAATCTATGAACAATAAACAAGCAATACCCGAGACAAATTAATTATAAGCCATTTTGAGAGTTGGGATAGGCAGAATTAATCTAGCAGTCTCAATATAAATTAATTATAGCCGATAGGAGAAGACAGCAGAACAAAGCACCCAATAGGCAGAGCAACACTGATTCTCTCCTATGGTGCTTCCCTGTGCACTCCAACTCCAAGCTGCTGAATCTTGCATTTCTATTCCGATTGGCATCCCCATCCATTTTGACATACATGCTAGAACCGATGCCATAACGCCCCTTTTATCCTTCAATTTCCATGATAAAAACCGCCACCGTGAAATGGTGATGCAGAATCGAATCGATCCGACACGCTCAATACCGCGCTTCCGTGTCACGGGTCTCCGGTCATCTGCTGGCGAGAGTTTCCCTCGGGAAAAAAAAGCAACCTGTTTCAGCGGAAAACTGCGCGAGTGAGACCCGACTACCGGTAGTTCCTTTATCATCTATAACAAGGTCGTGTAAATATAATTGTTTTTCATACATTAAAAATGAAATTAAAAGTTGATTAAAAAAAGTGAAATTAAAATTTTAGCATACAAAAACAAAACCGATGTGTTTCAAATTCCTTGCAGCGCCCAGTGTTAATAAGATTATTATACGAGCACGCTATCAGCATGTCGATTTAGCGGCCAAATGCCCCTTATCTAACTGTACATTTATTTATAAGGGAAATTTACTGTTGAGTCCCACATAAGGGACTTATTTATCAAATGGTCCCAAGTTTTAAAATATTTATCAAATGGTCCCAGAGGTGTTGTTAATTTAGCTCATGGTGTTGTCAAGGGTCGTCACGTGACAACACTATGCGCTGCATTGACAACACCATGCGCTGTATTGACAACACCTCTGGGACCATTTGATAAATATTTTAAAATTTGGGACCATTTGATAAATAAGTCCCTTGTGTGGGACTGTACAGTAAATTTTCCTATTTATAATTTCATAATTAGTTTCATAATTGAACAAGTTCTCTCCCTAATGAGAGGTATCATGTCTCTCTCTATCTCTGTCTCGTGAGAGATATCCCGTTCGGTGATAGTGTGTGAGCGAAGGTGATTAGAGGTGACGAGGAAGGAAGGAATGGAGATAGATTTGAAAGGATCGAGTAGAGAGCGATGCAGCGTAATGGAGGAAAGACGGTGGATCTGAATTGGAATGCTGGAGGAAGTACTCTGAGAGGTAGGGCTCTGATAGGGAGATGATGACGGATAATCCGATCACTCATAACGCTGTGATTACGCAGTAAAGAAAAGGTTAGACCCTCGATGAAAACTTAAGCATCGCATATATGAACGAGCAAAATGTATACGTATTTACTTTTGAGTAAGGGGAAGACTGTCGAAGAATTCTGAGAGGATTTCTGTTGAATGTGCAAGGTGCTTGCGGAGGGGGAAGACTGTTGAATGAGCAAAAGTTCAAGGTGCTTGCGGATGTTGATTATGACCATGCGCCGTATTTGATCTAGTTTCACGATCTGAGGATCCGATGTTGAATGGTAGGATTAGAAGGACTTTTGCTAGGGCGAGGGTGATGTCAACCTTTGCCGACAGGTGTGGGGGTGCGAAGGCCGGAATAAGAAGATGCGTGGATTCCGATCTGGTACAAATGTCTTCAACAAATCTGCTACGGATGAGGTACGGTAGGTCATGAGCCAAAGCTGTGTGCGGAGAGCGCGATGGCGGTGGATGATCTGCGAGTTCCAAGGTATGGAGTCTGGATCGGTGTTAATGCAACAAGAAATTGGGACGATGGGATCGTGATTCACGGAAAGGGTTGGAAGGAGTTCATCGGAGGGAAAGAGGCGGGTGCACGTGATCAGGAGGAGAGGGATGGGGAAAGGGAAAAACCAAACCAGAATAACGGTGATATGGGCGGGAATGAGGTTGATGACGTAAGGATGGAGGATGCACGTGAACCTTTTTTTTTTTGCATGAAAGATGCATGTGAACCTTTTTTTTTTATAAACCATCCGGTATTCTGAATTTATTGTCCACCCCAGACTAATCCGAACCCCGCATGTGAACCTTAAAAGGATGAGGCTATTGCCTCACGTGTGATGGGTCGGGTGGTCGTGGATGTTGGGCTGGGGGGCAGGCCTAACGAGGATTCCGTAACTAAAAGAAAAAAGAAAATGGGGGAAGCGATGCGTGACTTCATTCCTCCGACAGAACCTACATTGAACAAAATGGAAATCAAAAAATGCTACAACCCAAAGTCTAATAATACCTTCGGTTCAAGGAATTTATGGAAATTTAGGACAATGCTTACATAGTATTTATTTGATATGTTATCAAATAAAAATAATCATAAAATGAAACTTATAATTTATCTATAAAAATATGTGAAATAAACTTCTAATTTTGTTAAGATTAAAAATAAAGGATATAAATGTCTAACTACAAATTTATGAAAGATATAAGTACCCACATGTTAATTTATACAAAATTGTAATCCAGATTACATCGTCAAAACTATGTAATGTGAATTATCTGATTTAATGTAATCCATTATAATTAAGATTATATTCAATTGCATTACTATATCAACCGAACAATGTAATCAATAGAATGGGTAAAAAATATATGTAATTCTTTTTTTTTGTAATTGAACCAAGCATATCTTAATTGTATTGGTGTGAAGAATAATGGAAGCTACTTATGGACTGTGAGAATAGGCATGTGCCAAAAATTAGCATTGTCTCAAGTCGGAAAGAAAACCCAATCCCAAATGCGGTGGATAGAGGATCCCTCCGATCCAATTATACCACCCAAAAGACCTACTGAACTATCGATCAAGCTGGCTTACAAAAATCAAGAGTCAAAGAGGATAATTTATGTATTTCTCAACGACTATTTTGCATCATCGGTCACACCAACTAGCTATTCTATAATGTGCAGTAATAATCTAACATGACTTCTCTGCTTCACCATCTCCATCTACCATTTCTCCTGCACTTGTTTTCGCAGGATTGTTCTCCTCCATCCCAAACCCACGCTTTTCGGTCGAACTGAGCAATGTGTCTTCCCCACGTTTTCCAACATCATCGGACACCTCGTTTGCGTCTGTTATATCCTGCAGGAGGTCGAGAGGAGTGGCTGCTGGATCCAACTCTAGACAACCTCTTGGGGCATTATGTGCTTCTTGTCCTGTAAGCAAGTAATAAGGAACCTGATGAGAGAAACGAAACAGCTCGTCGTTAGGAATCCTCCTTAACCCATGGGGGTCTCCGTTCCTATCAAACACCGTCCTAAATCCAGCTACCTTAATAAGCGGGGTAACTATTACACCTTGATCTTCGTCAAAATCTTCAACCACCTCTACCATGTCATACTTGTGTATCACTTCATCTGGAGTACGTTGGTTCCAATCCGGAGACCAGTTTCTATAAAGAGCCCAAACTTCCCCCTTACCAGGAAAAATGCGAACAACTCCTCTGGCGCCTTTTGTCCACTTAACCTTGTGTGAAAATGAATTTAATGATTCGGTTATTTCGTGCTTGCCAGTTCTGAAATCCCCACAAGTTTTGTAAAAACCGGAACCTATCCAATCTATTGGACCCAGTTCACTATTGCTTCGATAATTGAGCCGTCTGATCCGCATCTTAAATGGCTTCAAGGAGATCACCTTGTGGATTCGAGCATAATAACGAGGCATCCCATCATAATCATCATAAGCAGCCCAGACCTGGTCCTCCTCAAAAGAACTTTCATTTCTATCAAAGTCAAAACTGTGAAAATCTGAGTCTGGAACATTGATCGTTACACAGGCTCGGTCCAACTCGATTGAATCACTGTGCAGATACCGGTTGCCATTACAAGTGGACCCGCCATGCTTCTCCACATCAGGTGTTTTGTCATTCAATGTGCTTTTGGTTCTCTTGTTCTGTTTGTGCTTCTCGGTAGCCGCTGATCTCCATGCTTGAACTTTCTTATGAAGCTCGCTTCGAGCCTTGTGCATCAACATGTTCCGTATTTCAGCCATTCCTAATTCTCTCATGCTGTGGGGCTTGCTGGTAATACCAGAAAACCCAGAGGTCCTTTCTGTTTGCCACTTAACCTTTCTTGATTCATAAACATGACCAAATCCTGCAATCCCATGTCCCACGGCCATATGATTAGTCATGTATGCTGGATCACCATTAATACGAATCTCATCTGTCCTCCTCCTCTTCAATGTTTCTACCTTATTAAAGCAACCTTCAGCCCTCTTCGACATTTGACTCCTCTTCCATTCAGTAATTGATGGTGCCCTCTCATAATCTTTTGTCACTTTCTCACTGGACTTCTGCACAACGTTTGCTGCTTGAGCAGCAACAGATGATGAGCCATAATGTTGAGAATTCTGACGCTGTTGGCTAGAAGACTGATTTGCTGACATTAAGACATTGGGAGGTGGAGGCATATCTACAGCCAAGAAATGCTTGTTACAGGTGGGACAAATAAGGGTATGATTCAAATAGATCTTGAGATATTCATAATGCGTCTTGCACTGGTTACAGATTGTCCAGAACGTACTAGCTTTCTTTTGAGGAGAAGAAACTGAGGTGGGTCGTAAACGAGTGTTATTATTTCCATTCCTCACAGTTGTAGTCACATTCTTGTTGAAATTATTAAAACCATTTGAACATGGTGCTTCTGACTGAGACCTGACATGATTGGGAGCATTATGTTGAAACCCTTTCAAGCTCCTATTCTGGTTATATGCTTGTCTCTTGTCCTTATCTGATAACATACTCCACGCCAGTGAAACCAGCTTAAAAGCACCTTCTGCGCCCAAAGACTTATTCGTGTTAGGGTGAAGAGTAAGAGCCAGCTTTCTGTAATGTTTTCTAACTGTTTCATCATCAGCACAGGGGTTCACTTTAAGAATGCCGTACCAATCCATTTCTCCACTTATTTTATTCTCGGCAGAGATATAAACATCAAGAGTAGTCAAAAACTGAGAAATACCATCCAGCTCAGGACATAGATTCAATGCCTTGAGGGCAAGCTTCCTTGCACCAGCATATTCTCTTTCTGAAAATTTCCTTTCTGCTATTTCTTTGGCCCTAACTGCCTCATCTTTGTTGCACTCCATTTTATGGTTGTCTGTTGTCTCAGCTTTGGATTTGTTTGCTTCACCTAGCTATGATAATAAAGAGTTCCCTACAAGCATTGAATTCTACAGCATGATTACTTTGCTTGAAGAAACCGCTACATATTGTACCTTATTGAAAGAAGAAAATGAGACATGCACTACAATAAACAAAGATGAAAAAGCAAAAAAGCAAGTGATAGGAAATTAGAAGTTATGATTGGGACATGATAAAACGTCTCCAAAATTCCTCTGAGAAAAGCTAGTACTACAGCAGAGATGCTGAATCACAGCATAATTTTGAGTTCCATGTGTGTCTAATTCACATAAACTCTACTAAATGTTAAATAAAAAGCTATACATTCACAAGCAAATCCATTGATGTATAACTTCACATATCACACTCCTACATTTGAGAAACGTTTCATTTCTAGGTTATAAGCATTGCTTTTTTTCGCATCTTGAAGAAACAATAACCAATCCCCCCTCCTAACACCCACGAAGAAACAGAGAAGTAAAGGAACAGAGCCTAAATCTATAAAAATTATAACGTTTAGTCTTTGATATAAAAGTTGGATGACTAATTTGTGAATGTTGAAAAAATTAGTTAAGTTGATTATTTATAGCGAATTTGTATTGGTTTTCTTAAACTACCCGTTTTAATTATGTGCATTATAACCACCTCTTGATAGAAAGTCTTTACTATATGAAATCAATAAAGATACTTTAAAGAGATATAAATTTGAGAGGCAAAGTGGACTGAGCTCTTATAGTTAAAACCGAAGTGCACCCCTTACATAGCTCTTATATTTAGGACTCAAGATAGTGCATGAAAGGCTTATTGAAACCCTACAAGCAGATGGTGGAGTACAATTAAAAAATAAGAATTTAGAAAACTTAAGTTTATAGTCGAGCGGGGAAAGCTGAAAACAAGGAATGTTACTTTGTAATTTCCAGGTCTGAAGGATCGAATGTCAGATAGCAAACCACCCCACGGTTTATGATACTCGCCTAGCATCTTTTTCAATCCCATAATTGCTCGAGAATGGTAGATGTCTCCAACGAGAACACATTTCTTTCGATTATCATTTATAAACTAAACTCAAAATGATGTTTTTTTTTTCTTTTTTTTCGGCGGGTGGTCATGCAGGTATCAAATGTCACAGATCAAATTTCCAACTCTATATCGTCATAAAGCGGAGAAGGGGAAAAATTAGAGATCTTAGAATCTAACTCGGTAGTGATAGCAAAAAAAAAAATAGTAATTAGATTAACAAGCAAACTAAAGGCCTTTCGCAAACAAGCAAACACGCAGCACGCAGATTCAGAAAGTCAGAAACTACACATAATTTCTCGAGTGTCTTCATTCAAATTCTGGCACAAATGGCCGGGAGGAGAAAAAAAGAGAAATGTTGAGGCATCCCGGTGAGAATATTCATAAATCAACCGCTTTTCACACAGAGGTCTAAGTCGACGAAAGACCGCCTTGGATCTACAGGGGCATGCATTTAGAAGGCTTATGAGTCAAAATTCACAATCCTGTAATTTAGTAACCCTAGAGTCTGATGAATCCCGAATCTAGCGAACAAGTTAGCAGCAGAAGCATAAACCTTGGCGCAGTGACGATGGCATTGATGAGTAACGAGAAAGTAAAAATACCGATTTTTTTGATTGGGGAAAAAAATAATACCGAGTTGGAGAAGGCCTGTGACGTTATAGAGTTTGAATCTGAGACGACTATCCCCTGATCACATCACCATGTACAATGACCCATCTGTCAAAACTCTCTGGCCGAGCAACTAAAGAGAATATAATTGCCCCAGCATGATTAGTATTGTTAGCCCAAACTCCCTTTTCATATTGCATTTGAGCCAAAGATACTTAACCCTGGTTACTTGTTAACTCTAGACATCAAGGAGTAGAATATTGTGCATGTTTGGGAAATCTTTCCTCCAACGGTATACGCAAGTAAAGACAAAAAACATTTTGAAATCCGTAAAAAACATCTCGAAATCCAAAAATTCTTTTCGGAATTCGTAAACTTCTTTCTTCCAATAGATTCCCAAACACACACATTAACATTAATAGCTTAACCTGCACTCGTATTAATCATATCAATCTCTCTTACATATCTGGTTCTAAATAATAGTATCATTTTTTATAAATTTTGTATTTATATTGATGATGACATTTGTGATTTCATCTTTATTATTGGGTAACTTCTAGAATTATGATAAATTTTGCTGCGAAAATTTTTCGCAAAAATCTGCAGGTATTTCCAACATTTTGTTCAGAAATTTTGGAAATGTGAGTCACGAATTTTTGAATGTTGTTGTTGGAAATGATTAGAGGAAGAAAAAATATAGATATATCAAACGAGGGAACTAGTCAAATTCTATATGCGCAATAATTTACAATCTGCTTCAAGAAATGGATATGTATATTCCCATTGAGGGAGGAAACAACGGGATTGTAAAAAAATTTGCGATTATAGGACTTTGATGCATCCAATGAAATCCAATAAATCACCCTTCTATGAAGATTGTGGTGTAAACGTTAGAAGTTATTCAAATGAAGATAATCAAATGATTCCTCCTGATTTATTTGGATCAACATCTATTACTTCAAATTCAATTGCTTCATCAAGATTTAGAAACTTAGAATTAGAAGTTATTCATGAATAGATATAAGTAGTTAATTATTTATTTGTATTCAATAGTAGTCCATATTGTCAAAAAAAAAAAACTTCTATCTCGTTGAAATGACATTGTGCGGCCAATCATGTACACTCCTTCATTTTAGTTTAAAGGAAGAAAAAGAGGGGCTATCTGGTTAGAGACTTGGAGCTCCTTATTTGGAATTGTCAAGTCCAACAGGAATGAAATATTTGACTCCTTAGTGCTCGTTTGGGAACTCCATTAGAAAAATGGATTTTTGCAGATTTCGAGGCATTTTGGGAATTTCGATATGGTTTTACGGATTTTAAGATGGTTTTTATGGATTTCAAGATGGTTTTTACAGATTTCGAGATGGTTTTATCTCGGTTTACGTGCACCGTTTGGGAAAATGGCTTCCCAAACAGGCACTTAATAGGTAGAGTCGTATAATGCATTCATTTACAGACCTTGAAACTGAGACTACATGTAAGCATAGCCGTGAAAACTGGAAGCTTGTGGAGGTCCGGTGCCTGCTCTACAGTCAACAAAACAACTGCATTCCACTGGAAATCGGATGGCATTAAATCAAGCTGTATCAAATACTTCCTCTCGTCCTAAATACACTAGCAAACGGAAACCTGTATTTAAGACCACACAATTTATGATTGAGTGAAATCAAGAGGGTTGTGTTTATATTTATATTTTGCAGGCGAAGACAACAACTAGAGGGGTCCGTTTCATAAAATAGTAGAGAAATACTTTTACCTTAAGGTAAATGTGTGAAGGAGATTACCTTGTTTTGTGGAAAAACACTGTTGAACGTGCTTTTGGGGTGTTGAGAAACTTTCCCAAATAGCCCCAATGTATACTGCACAAATTCACTACGTTAAAAATAAAAAATACACAGTTGAGAGGTCAAGAGAGAGAGATGGGGGGAGAAGTCCGGCAGAGAGGGCAGGAAGCTTTGAGGGGGAGCCACGCGTCGATGCACTGAGAATGGAAAGAGTGGAGGCATAAGGGTATGGTCTTGAGCGTCTCATTGGGCCTGTACTCGCTCAAGCATATTGGACACGTCCCTTCGTCCGCCTCTCCCACCACCTGCTTTGGGTACGACTCTATCGTTGGCCCATCAAGGCCTGTTTCCATTCCGGTCTCCGGCTGTGGCCCAGAAACTGTCTGGGCCCTCCTGCACTTTTCACGAATGCAATACATCATCCCAATGAGGCCCAACAACGCCGGCACTCCTATGCATATGCTGATGGCGTAACGTTCCGCACTTGAAATGCCTGTTGCCGTTGTTGACAGATGCTAATTAAGTAGCTATCAACAGTTCAATTCTATCTCTTTAAAATATTAAAAATAAAAAAACTGGATATCATTCACTAATCAGAAGCTCGTACAGTGAAGTTGACAACCTAGCTTCTTTCATCAAACTCCACCCCACTCACTGACTGATCAACCAATAGGTTCAAGAATCTTAATAAATTCTTTGATTGAGATCCATATGTCCCACGCAACAATATTTTGCAAGTGTCAATTGATGTATGGAGTGTATTTGCAAAGAAAATGAAGAAGCGTTGAATCTTTTCCCACTTCATTTTTATAGTTTTCTATAAACATGTGGAGCATAGGATGTCTTCAATTTCTATTTTAAAGTATGTGTTTGGGAATTTGTTGGGAGGAAAGAGTTTACGGAATCCAAGAAAAATTTACGGATTTCAAGATGTTTCTTACAAATTTTGATATGCCTTTTATCTTGACTTGCCTACATCGCTGGGGAAAGATTTCCCAAATATGCACAAAATCTCCTTTCTTTATGAATTAGTTATCACAATTTCAACGGGTCACCTGAAGAGTTTTCAACTCTCCTCACCTACGTACTGGAAGACAATTAACAATGAAAAATTTGGCTTTCACTCTCACTTTTTTTATTTTTGGGGTGCAGATTGGAGTTGCTGACTCTTTCAACTGGCTAATTGCATTTAGGCGGTCCAATCATAGGTCACCTAAATTTTAAATTAAACATATGATCAACGTAATTACTGTAGTTTCAGCTTAACAGATGAAGAAGGGCAATCAATACTCATCAGACATGGACAAGAGAAAATTACAAAACAGAAGAAATAGGACATCCCAACCCAGCTCATCACTATAGATAATTTTTAAAACGTACGTCCACCAGCACCGCCTTCCATCATGTTGATATTTTGTTCATTAATTAATGCCCCGCATAATCCTACCTTCTACCCCCTTGATTTACTGCACACACTGTCTAAGCATGCCAGAGTATACCCATCTTGTTTTTATTTTTGTTTCCCTTCTCTCGATGCATAAAATGGAACAATTTTCTAAGAAACTAAGAGAAATGATTTTTGTTTTACCATATTATACACCCATTATATTTATAGATATCTTGAACTAATAATCCCACTTTAAAAAAGTATTTAATGTCATTGAAAAGACTATGAAGTGCTTGCAGATGAAACATTAGTTTGAAATGCAAATTGTTTATCTAAATTTTGATAAGAAGTAAGGAGAAATATTTCCCATAAATTTGGCTAATTTTATTTGCATAAACATTACTTATTTTGCCATTCAAATTGCTTACTAGATACCTACAAACAGGAGGAAGATCGATGGCAAAAAAAAAAAAAAAAGATACCTGAATACCAGATCTTTAAAATTAATTGTTATCTCCATTCTCCATTTTCATGATTCGTAATTGATAATTATAACTCTGTTATCAAATGTGTAGAGCCCAGGCAACGTCAACCTAATATTATAAGCGGAAGAGAAACAATAGAAAATTGTAGTAGTGCGGGGGAGAACGTACCTTGGGAAGGAGAGTAGGAACAAGCAATGTCAGCCGTGGAATTATTCTTGAAGCCACATCGTCCACCGCGGGACTCGCACACCCCACACGGCGGTGAATCCCACGACAGCCGGAGGTCGTCGCTTAGGTCTGACGACGATGCATGCTTGTGAAACGGCTGCTGAACCGGAACCCCAGCTGTAGTAATGAAACTGCAAACCGCCAGCAAGTGCCTGAAAACCGATGTGGAAGACGTGGCAAAAACGGTGTAGTTGGAATCGCTAAGACAAGCTATTGGGGTATACCGATACTTGAGATATTGGGATGAACAGTTGAAGAATGAGAAATCTTGATAATAAACGCCACTAAATGGGGATCCGGTAAGGTTGAGGGTGAGAATGAGTTTTGGGAGGCAGTTTTTCGGATCATTGATCCGTAGTTCTTGTGCGCTATAGTCTATTCTCTGGATACTGAATTCTCCTTCAGAGTAAGGAAGTTTCAGCCGTGTTTGGCCTTGCTTACTGCAAGATACATCAAAACCTGGATAACCACATGACTCTGGCTGCTGCTGGCTCTGTTGGATCCGAAACGGGAATCGGATTGATAGGTTGCCATTCTGGCAAACGGCGTCTGAGCATGTTTCTAAGCTCGGTGGAGGAAGAATGTAGAAGAGGAGAAGGAAGCGAATATTCATGTTGTGGCATGGAGGACTACTGAGTTCTCGACTTTGGGTTTTAAACTATGTGCTCATGCCGTGTGTCACTTTCCCCTATTGTCATTGGTGGATTAAAAAATATTTTTGTTGTGGATGACTCGGATTCCGGGTTGTAACTAGGACAAGTGTTATGTTCAAATCAAGCTTAAATATTTTGATAGTTTCATCATGTCTATGTGAAGTTTGATGAGCTGAATGAATTGTGTGTTTATAAATTCTGCAGTTATAGATTAGTACCGACCTTTCTCACCTCCTCAGCTGGAAGTTGTGCTAGATCCATTAAGAAAAATAACACCCTCAGAAAAAAAAAACAAAAATTAGCATCTGAAACATAATCGTTTCCAACTGCCCAGTCTTTTTTGTTAGTACTTTATTTTTATGAAATAAAGGTTTATGCTGCCATATAGTTCAAGTAAAAAGAATCCATCAGGAATCATCCATTGAATGAAAGCTTCAAAAAGTACTATACTAATCAGTAATCATTCAATGATGGTTGTCGTTTGAGGAACAAGCCCCATGTTCTGATACTTTAGTTAACATTTGAATTTGTGAAACGAGCCTGTGTTGTGAAGATATACATACATACAGTGACGGATTTAGATTCTAACTTAGGGGTGTAAACTATTTTTTTATAAGATAAATATGATTTATTCTTAATATCTTTTGAGAAGAATTTGAATAAAAATTTAGTTGGTTCAAAATTAAAAATTAGCAAATGACTGGATGCAAAACAAATCACAATACTAATATATACCTAATTTTCTAAAAATCATGAGTGTTACTACACCCGCTAGGACCTACATAGGTCCGCCCTGTATACATAATGGTGTGTTTACCATCTACCTCTTGGGGACTTCCCAAAGTTGAACTGGATTCAACATTGACAAGTTTGAGAGGTTATAGTCAAAGATGATACAAGCAATTCTTGGTTATGACATTCCAAAGCTCTTGAAGAGTTTCAGAAATCCCTATGACTAATAAGTTTGTGAGCTGCTCAAACTGATACAACAAAATAAGAGAGATTGGACGGATTCTGACATCGTAGCACACACATGTAATGCAAGCGCATCAAGAAATTTTATTGTTCATTCAATATTGCACTCCTTTCTTCGCCAAAAAAAAAATTGCGCTCCTTTCATTCTCTCGGTTTTCACTATTAGAGCTTAAGAAATGAGGGCATTATTAGAGCTAAAGAAAGACACATCATTATGAACTTTTGTCTAGTCAATAAAATAATTAGTTATTATTTCCAAGCAGCTGCATTAAATCAAATCATTAAAAATTTTGCTCCTCAATTTCTGGTTTTTCTTTCAGCTGAAAACTATAGAATACAAATAACCGAATTACTTATTGCGTTTTGCTTAATGAAGAATGAAATTGCAAATTAAGAGTCATCAAGAACCTATTCACTCATCAAGAGAATCATATCATGCAAGCGATGCCATACCCTTCAATAATTAAAAAGCAAACTGTACATTGCATAAGCTGCAAACATAACTAGCCCTTCCAACAAAAAGTCTGCATAAAAGCTATAAACAAGATTCAATATGCAGAAATTTATATACCTTTAAAACCACCAGCACTGAAGACAAATATATTATTCTAGCCCATTTGGCGTATCAACAAAGAATGCCTATGGAAAGCCAATTAAAATCCAGATCCAATCTTGGGTGGCCCCCTTTGAAACATATTGATTATACAGTGCACTTTCGTTTGGTACCATGCGAGATCAGAAATCATGTGAACCTTTCATGTCATTACTGTATGTTTACCGCTGTCCCGGTGCTTCTTGGCAAGGTCTTCCTGCCTCTTGGTAAGTTCCTCCTGGTGTTCTCTCTCTTCCTCACAGAGGTACTTATCAACTTGAGCAGCAGCTTGTCGTCCCTCTGAAATTGCCCATACAACAAGGGATTGGCCACGGCGACAATCCCCGGCGGCAAAGACCCCTTTCACGCTAGTTGAGAAGCAGCCATAATCTGCCTTGAAGTTTGACCTATTGTCTTTCTCAAACCCCAACTCATCAGCAATTGTCTGGAAAAAAAACAAAGAACCAAGATTAGTGGTTTCAGTGGATTTGAAGTGTACCATAAAGTCTGCTTTTTTATTGCTTAAGAATATGACGAAAACTCACAGACTCGGGGCCAAGGAAGCCCATGGCTAAGAATACTAAATCAGCCTCAATGATCTCCTCCGAACCCTCAATTTCCTTAAATTGAAACTTGCCAGTTTCATCTTTCTCCCAGCGAACCCGGACTACTTCAAGTCCTTTCACAGTTCCATTCTCATCCCCCACAAAACGCTTTGTTAGAACCTCATAAGACCTCGGATCTTTCCCAAATTTAGCTGCAGCTTCCTGGTGCCCATAGTCTACACGGAATATTCGAGGCCACTGCATTCCAGAATCACCAAATGGTTAAAACTACATACACATGCCATCCCGTTTCAAATGCAAAGGGTCGAATTATAAATTATGGGGAAACAGTAGCAATTATCTGCAATGTTCACAAATCTCAAGCCAATCAGAACCCTAAGGAAGGCGGTCAATAATAAGGTGGACTAGTCGCAAGAGCCTCATTGGCTATTCGAGTAAATGAAAAGGCAGAATAATAATAATAATAATAATAATAATAATAATAATAATAATAAAATTTGAAAAAAATGGATCTAACTTGTGGCCAAGGGTTGCCTGGGGCCCGAGTTTGTGTTGGCTGAGGAAGCAGTTCTAAATTCACAACGCTACTACACCCATGACGAATGGATGTCCCAATGCAATCTGTGCCAGTGTCACCCCCACCGATGACGACAACCTTCTTACCCTTGGCAGAAATATAATTGCCATCCTCAAGATTACTATCTAGCAAGCTTTTGGTGTTTGCATGAAGAAATTCCATGGCAAAATGAATTCCTGACAGATCCCGTCCTGGTACCGGCAGATCCCTGAGTAACATACGACACCAATTTTCGGTAAACAAGTTAAAAATATTACAACTAAGAGAGAGAAAAAACATTGCTTTCAACGTTGTACTTGATGGAACATAATTGGAGCTCCTGTATTGTCATTGTGTCTCACCTTGGCTTGGTAGCTCCCACAGTTAGGACAATTGCATCATTTTCTTCTCGAAGCCGATCAAGAGACATCAAAGGATCAACTCCAACATTGGCATTCACCACAAAGTTGACTCCCTCGTCAGCCATAAGGTTGACCCGGCGCTGAACTACATCCACTTTGTCAGCCTTCATGTTAGGCACCCCATACATCATAAGCCCTCCAATCCTATCAGCTCTCTCATATACGGTTACCGTATGACCCATTTTATTTAGTTGATCAGCTGTGGCCAAGCCTGCCGGTCCACTTCCAACAACGGCAACTCTTTTCCTGCACCAATAAAAGATTAATCAGCAATGTCATTGAGCTCATCGATAATTGCAAATTGCAAGGCGCTTCCATAATTTACAAATATCACGTATATAATTATATTCATTTAATTGAAAAGGAGCGATAGGAATTTGCAAAAAAATAATTTGAAGGTGGGCTTAAGAAAATAACTTACCCAGTTCGCTTAGGCGGAGGTCGTGGCACCATCCAACCCTCCTCAAAAGCTTTGTCTATTATGGCACATTCAATACTTTTTATAGATACAGGATTCTCGATGATGCCCAAGACACAAGAACCTTCACAAGGTGCTGGGCACACCCGACCAGTAAACTCTGGAAAGTTGTTTGTCTCGAGAAGGCGATCTAATGCTTCACGCCACCTATTTTGGTAAACCAACTCATTAAATTCGGGTATTTTATTCCCAAGGGGACATCCAGAATTTTCCTGCAATATCTCGAAAACATATTTGCCTTTTAGTTTACCTATGGCTCCAAATAGAGATTTATATGAAAATTTCACGAAATTAAGCAAACCTGATGACAGAAAGGAGTACCACAGTCCATGCAACGGGCTGACTGTGTCTTCAAAAGTGGGCCAGGCTTTCCCTCCTCCATGACTTCTTTCCAGTCATTCATTCTAATATTAGGGTCACGGTACTGAACACCCTCACGCTCATAGGCAACAAAACCTCTATGTTTGACAGCATTAGCAACTTGATGAGGCCTCTTGGGCGTTTTAGCCTGTTCAAAATGCAGAAAAATTTCAGACATCAGCCAACTAAAAATGTACTACTACAGAAGAATGATATCTTCCAAGGTAGTCGCTTCATATATAAGCGACAACCACAAGGCAGCTATGTACAATGTATCAATCTTTGAAGTCCTCACAATGTCAGCATAGAATACTTGATATTTATAGAACTTCTGTACAATAAGGAATGGAGTGAAATAGCTAATGTTTCAAATCACCTCGCTTGGCTTTTCATTCAGAGATGATCCAGCCAGTTTCTTAAGTTCTTCAAAGGCATCTCTTTCCACCGGTTGTGCTTCATCTTCATCTTCATCCTTAGCAACAGCCTCTACTGCCTCTTTGGAGTCTGCCTTAGCCTTAATATTTTCAAGCACACGTTTATACTCCCTGGGGAACACCTTGATAAATTTCGGAACAAGATTTTCAAAATTGTCAAGCACTTCTTTCGCAAGTTTACTATTTGTGTGGCGTTGATGTTGCTGTATCATCATTCTAAGAGTCAAAATATCCTCCTCTTCTTCAACCTTGTCTAGATCAACAAGCTCAAGGTTGCATCGAGAGCGGAATGTTTCATCAGCATCTAGCACATACGCAATACCACCACTCATACCTGCTGCGAAATTTCTCCCAGTTTTCCCAAGCACAATAACAGTTCCGCCAGTCATGTATTCACATCCATGATCCCCAACACCTTCCACAACAGCCTTAACCCCAGAATTACGTACACAAAATCTTTCAGCTGCCATCCCATTGAAATAAGCCTCACCACTTGTTGCACCATATAATGCCACATTGCCAATTACAATATTTTCCTTAGGATCAAAGTTGCTTCCATTGGGAGGATATACCACAATCTTGCCACCGGATAAACCTTTACCGATATAGTCATTGCTATCCCCTTCAAGTTCCAAAGTGATGCCAGGACACAGGAAAGCTCCAAAACTCTGGCCTGCACTTCCAGCAAATTTAATATGAATGGTATCAGCTGGAAGGCCAGCCAAGTGGTACCGTTTAGTTACCTCGTGGCTAAGCATGGTTCCCACAGCACGATTTACATTGCAGATTGGAGTTTCAATGTACACTGGAAGACCCTTTTCCAAAGCAGCACTAGACAGACTTATAAGCTTATTGTCCAAGGCCATGTCCAAACTGTGGTCTTGTTTTTGCACACAGAATTGAGCAGCTTCTGGACGTAATTCAGAAGCAGGTCTAAGCAATAGTGAGAGATCAATGTTATCCATCTTTTCATTGCCTTTAGTTACTTCCTTGTCAACTTCAAGCATATCTGAACGGCCAACCATCTCATTTACAGTACGAAATCCAAGTTGAGACATGATTTCTCTCATCTCTTCTGCCACCATGAAGAAAAAGTTGACAACATGCTCAGGTTCTCCCGCAAACTTCTCCCTAAGCACTGGATCTTGAGTGGCAATGCCAACAGGGCAAGTGTTCTTGTGGCACTTCCGCATCATGATGCACCCAAGAGTGATGAGTGGAGCTGTGCTGAAACCAAACTCTTCAGCACCAAGCAATGCAGCTATGGCAACATCTCTACCAGTTTTGAGTTGTCCATCGGTCTGGAGAACTGTACGGCCACGCAAATCATTTGCAACCAAGGTTTGGTGAGTCTCAGCCAAGCCAAGCTCCCACGGTAGACCAGCATTTTTTATGCCAGTCCACCTAGATGCTCCTGTACCCCCATCATGACCTGAGATCAAGACATGATCAGCATGCCCTTTAACAACTCCACTAGCAACGATGCCCACTCCAACTTCAGATACTAACTTCACACTAATTCTGGCAGCTGGGTTGGCATTCTACAAGTCAACAAATAGAGGTTTAAGTGGAAAACTTCATTGAATATTGAAGCAAAAAAATATTGGAAAAGTTAGAACTATAAATGGCAAACCTTCAGATCATGAATTAACTGTGCAAGGTCTTCTATAGAGTAAATATCATGATGGGGAGGAGGACTGATAAGTCCTACCCCAGCAGTTGAATTCCTGGTGACAGCAATCTCTCCTACAACTTTATGGCCAGGAAGTTCACCTCCCTCACCTGGCTTTGCTCCCTGAGGAAAGACAAGTCACAGGTTACAATATTATCAAAGTGCAAAACATTAAAAATGATCATTCAGCTGTAAACTAACAAGTCAATTTTAAGTATCAATTAAAGACACATGGAACGGAGCATCATCTGTCAATATATTTATTTATACACAAAAATCCTTAACAGCAGTGTGGAGGCAAGAGACCCAAGTATAAAAATATAAAAATACCTCAAGTTCACATGTGCAAACTTAATTACCTGGGCCATCTTTATCTGCAGTTCATCAGCATTGGTAAGGTAGTAACTTGTAACTCCGAATCTTCCACTTGCAACTTGCTTAATGGCACTCCTTTTTGGATTCATTGAGCCATCGGGAAGAGGCTCCATGCGTGATGGTTGCTCACCTCCCTCTCCTATGGCAAAATTTGCATGAGTTAAATGACTAAATAAATGATTCAAAACAAAAAGAAATTAAGAATTCTATATTTCAAGAAGAAAATAGGGGGGGATCTTCAGGCAAATATAATTATTTCCCATGAACATATTTAGTACTCAAAGATAGATTTTGACTTTATAGGATATCCATTTCCTCTTCTAAAAGGAGTAAAATTTTAACATCAGATTTTGAGGTTTAACAAACCTGTATTCGATTTTCCTCCAATCTTATTCATAGCCATTGCTAGTGTTGTGTGCGCCTCCAATGATATTGACCCATAACTCATGGCACCAGTGCAAAATCGTTTAACTATCTCGCTAGCTGGCTCCACCTCATCAAGGGGAATTTTCACTGCGGACTCTTTGAATTTTAGCAGACCACGCAAATTACAAGCCTTATTTAGTTCATGAATGAGCTTAGAATATTGTTTATATGCATCTTTACTGTTAGTTCTGGCAGCCTCTTGAAGTTTCGCTATAGCAAGTGGATCATTCAGGTGAAGTTCACCGCCTTTTCTCCAATGATAATCCCCAGGATTTGGCAGTGCAAGAGCTTCTGCACTTCCTGGAGAGAAAACACGAGAAGGAAACGCCATCTCATGCAGTTGAAGAGCATCTCGAGCAAGCATCTCAAATGTAGCACCCTCAACTCGACTATGAGTGCCAGCAAAGCATTTTTCAATTACT
>JANTPZ010101854.1:5416-33720 GCA_025593235.1 Vachellia pachyceras
GAGAAAACGGACACAGATTCCTAGGTACTTTATGTGAGAGGAATTTTGTCTCGGCTTGCGTGAGAATGGGTTTTGGGGGTCAAAACGGGGTTCCGTTGCCGAGTTCCTTGTTTTCAGTCAGGTACTTGTCTACCTGTTTAGCAGCTTGCCTTCCCTCTGAGATTGCCCAGACCACCAGGGATTGGCCGCGCCGGCAATCGCCAGCCGCAAATACGCCGTCAACACTAGTTGAAAAGCGGCCGTAATCTGCCTTAAAATTCGACCTATTGTCTCGTTCCAAGCATAACTTCTCAGAAATTGTCTGTACAAGAGAAGAAGCAAGTTAGGAAGGTGATCAATTCCCTCTAGAACAAGATAGTAATAAAGTCTATTTTTGTAGGTTGTAACTCATTTATTGTGAACTTCATTAGTCACACTAACAGTAAATTTTTCTTGACTTTATCCATCATCAAGAAAATAACAAATTCACTGTAGCTTAGTTACTTCGAACATATTCAGAGAAACCTTATTATGAACACTTACAGGCTCAGGGCCAAGGAAGCCCATTGCCAGAAAGATCAGATCAGCTTCAATAATCTCCTCAGAGCCCTCAACTTCCTTGAATTGGAGCTTGCCAGTTTCATCCTTGTCCCAGCTTACACGTACCACTTCAAGCCCCTTCACATTTCCGTTCTCATCTCCCACAAACCGCTTAGTCAATACCTCATAAGATCTGGGATCTTCCCCAAATTTTGCCATAGCTTCTTGGTGCCCATAATCCACACGGAATATGCGCGGCCACTGCATCCAAAAATACAAGGTGGTGGTTAAACTAAAAAAAACAAAGAAAAGAAAAACCTCACTTGCAACTACCAAGAGAAAAGATGGCGTTTCTCTAGTCATTCCATTTCTATTCAACAAGCTAAACTAGTTAAAAGAAAGCAGCTACAAGTAGTGGTAAAACGGCAAAGGTGACTGATCTCATGGAACAACTGCGAGAACACCGGCAGAGAAGGATCTAACCTGTGGCCAAGGATTTCCTGAGGCCCTAGTTTGTGGTGGTTTAGGTAGAAGTTCCAGATTTACAATACTGCTGCAACCATGACGAATGGATGTTCCCATACAATCTGTGCCAGTGTCACCCCCACCGATTACCACAACTTTCTTGCCCTTGGCAGAGATGTAGTCACCGTCTTGTAGATTGCTATCAAGCAAGCTTTTAGTGTTTGAATGAAGAAACTCCATGGCGAAATGAACACCAGAGAGCTCCCGTCCTGGTACAAGAAGATCCCTGCAAAAATAACATCATTTGAAGCTTTTTTGCCCCTAATAACTATTTTGATTCTGTGATACTTGTATTGCAAGAAAGTCTGAACTTGAATGATAAAAATAAAACATACAGGATTCCTTACTGTCTCTCTCACCTTGGTTCTGTGGCTCCTACAGCCAAAACAATAGCATCATTTTCCTCTCGAAGTTGATAAATGGAGTATAAAGGATCATGTCCAACATTAGCATTGACCACGAAATTAACTCCTTCTGCAGCCATAAGGTTGACACGCCGTTGAACTATATCAACCTTGTCAGCTTTCATGTTTGGAACTCCATACATCATAAGCCCTCCAATCCTATCAGCCCTCTCATACAGAGTTACTGTATGGCCCATTTTATTTAACTGATCAGCAGCAGCCAAGCCTGCTGGTCCACTTCCAACAATGGCGATACGTTTCCTATTTTAATAAAGGTATTCAGCAGTTTAGTAACAGAAATTGACCGTTCGCTAGATACAAAGATCGTATTTATTTGGCTAAGAGGAACAACAGAAAAAACAAACTAGATATGTGTATGAGGCATACCCTGTCCTCTTTGGTGGAGGTCGAGGCACCATCCAACCCTCCTCAAAAGCCTTGTCTATTATAGCACATTCAATTCTTTTGATGGATACAGGATTCTCAATAATACCAAGGACACAAGAACCTTCACATGGTGCAGGGCATACCCGACCAGTAAACTCAGGGAAGTTGTTTGTCTCAAGAAGACGCTCTAATGCTTCCCGCCATCTATTTTGGTACACTAACTCATTAAATTCAGGTATCTTGTTCCCAAGAGGACATCCAGAATTTTCCTGAAATTTCGATGCAAATACACACACACATTTGTATTCAGCTAAAACTTTACAAATTAAGGAAGAGAGAAGTTATTAGGCAATGCCTGTACCTGATGACAGAAGGGAGTGCCACAGTCCATGCATCGGGCAGACTGAGTCTTCAAAAGTGGTCCAGGCTTTGCCTCCACCATCACTTCTTTCCAATCACTCATGCGAACCTCGGGATCCCTGTATTGAATGCCCTCACGTTCATAAGCAACAAAACCCCTATGCTTAATGGCATCAACAACTTGAGTAGGCCTCTTGGATGCTTTAGCCTGATCAACCTTCTGTGCATTTGTAACACATCAGTCAACTAAAACATGAACAAAATGGTAGGGGTTTAATTTCTTTAAAGTACTTTAAGGTAAGAAGTTCAACAATAATGAAACAAAGATAAACCAAACTGGGATCCAGCTAAGATAGATAGGGTGTATCGCAGTATATCCAGCAGAGGATTCATAATTTAAAAAATTTATCACCATCTCTTTTATTTTATATCCTCGACTCATTATTAAGCCAACACCATAAGGAGGATTTAATTTTTTTTTTTCAAAACTAAATTTCTTGCCACTATTTAAGAAAGAAAACTTGAGAAATACTAAATGAAATAGTGTATGCAGGCACAAAGTAAGATTTACCTGACTTGGTTTCTCATTCAAAGATGAAGTAACCAGTTTCTTTAACTCATGAAATGCATCTTTATCTTCCTTTCCCGCTTCATCCAACTCCTCTGCATGTTTGGCAACACGCTCCACCGCAGCTTTGGAGGCTGCAACAATCTTCATACTAGCAAGAGCACGTTTATACTCCCTGGGAAACACTTTAATAAATTTAGGGAGAAGATTCTCTAAGTTGGTAAGCACTTCTTTGGCAAGGAGACTATTTGTGTGACGTTGATGTTGTTGTATCAACATTCTGAGGGTAATAACATCATCCTCGTCTTCAACCTTATCCAGATCTACAAGCTCATGGTTGCACCTAGATTGAAATTTTCCATCAACATCAAGAACATACGCAATTCCTCCACTCATACCTGCAGCAAAATTTCTACCAGTTTTCCCAAGCACAACAACAGTTCCACCAGTCATGTACTCGCATCCATGATCATCAACGCCTTCCACAACTGCCTTAGCCCCCGAATTACGCACACAAAACCTTTCCGCTGCCATCCCATTGAAATATGCCTCACCACTTGTGGCCCCATACAGTGCCACATTACCAATTACAATGTTTTCCTTAGGGTCAAAGTTGCTTTCCTTTGGAGGATATACTATAATCTTTCCACCAGATAACCCTTTACCAACATAGTCATTGCCATCACCTTCAAGTTCCAATGTAATGCCGGGACACAGGAAAGCGCCAAAGCTCTGGCCTGCACTTCCAATGAATCTGATGTGGATGGTGTCCGTTGGAAGACCAGCTAAATGATACCGTTTAGTCACCTCATGGCTAAGCATGGTTCCCACAGCGCGATTTACATTACAGATTGGAGTTTCAATATATACAGGGAGACGCTTTACTAAAGCAGCTTCAGAAAGACTAACAAGCTTTTTGTCCAAGGCTAAGTCCAAACCGTGATCTTGTTTTTGTACACAATACTGAGCAGCTTCAGGCCGTAGTTCAGCCGCGGGTCTAAGCAATAGCGAGAGATCAAGGTTTTCTAGCTTCTCATTGCTCCTAATCACCTCTTTATCAACTTCAAGCATATCTGAACGACCAATCATCTCATTAACACTCCGAAACCCAAGCTGTGACATAATCTCTCTCATCTCTTCAGCCAACATGAAAAAGAAATTAATAACATGCTCAGGTTCACCAGCAAACTTCTCTCTAAGTACTGGGTCTTGGGTAGCAATGCCAACAGGGCAGGTGTTCTTGTGACACTTCCGCATCATAATGCAACCAAGAGTTATGAGTGGAGCTGTACTGAACCCAAACTCTTCTGCACCAAGAAGTGCAGCAATGGCTACATCCCTTCCAGTTTTGAGTTGCCCATCGGTCTGGAGAATCGTGCGGCCACGTAGGTCATTAGCAACTAAAGTCTGGTGGGTCTCAGCCAAGCCAAGTTCCCAAGGGAGTCCAGCATTCTTTATGCCTGTCCATCTAGATGCCCCTGTACCCCCATCATGACCTGAGATCAAGACATGGTCGGCATGTCCTTTAACAACTCCACTGGCAACTATGCCCACTCCTGCCTCAGACACTAACTTCACACTTATGCGAGCATTTGGGTTCGCATTCTACAGATAAAAAATGTGGAATTTAATGCCCAACAATTTTAAGAAGAAAATTCAACCAGAAGCACCCTGTTGTGAAAAAGTAAAAGCTATAATATATAGACAAACCTTCAGATCATTAATTAATTGGGCGAGGTCTTCAATGGAGTATATATCGTGATGAGGTGGTGGACTGATCAGTCCAACCCCAGCAGTTGAATTTCTTGTAACGGCAATGTCTCCTACAACCTTGTAGCCAGGAAGTTCACCTCCTTCACCAGGTTTTGCTCCCTATGGACCAAAAAGTCATAATGTTCTTTATTAAGAGAAAAACTTCGCCTTATTCAACCTCACTGAGAGCAGTATATAGGTATTAATAAAAACATGTCATTTTTCAATAATGGAATGTACCTGAGCCATCTTTATTTGCAATTCATCTGCATTTGTAAGGTAGCAAATTGAAACCCCAAATCTCCCACTTGCTACTTGCTTGATGGCGCTCCTCTTTGGATTCATTGAACCATCAGGAAGAGGCTCCATACGAGATGGTTGCTCACCGCCCTCACCTGTGATACCATTTCGTGAAAAAAAAAAAAATTAGAGGTACCACAAAAGTTTCATCAACATTTTCAGCACTTGAAGAAATACTTTCACGTTAGTTTTATTTTCAACTTGAAAGAAATATCACCAGAAATTCTGAAAAGGAATTTCACAGACCTGTGTTAGATTTTCCTCCAATTTTATTCATGGCAATCGCCAGCGTGGTGTGTGCCTCCAAAGATATTGACCCATAACTCATGGCTCCAGTGCAAAACCTTTTAACTATTTCACTGGCAGGCTCTACTTCATCAAGGGGAATCTTGGTTGCTGCCTCTTTAAATTTCAAAATTCCCCTCAAATTGCAAGCCTTGTTCAATTCATGAATTAGCTTAGAGTACTGTTTATAAACATCTTTGCTATTAGTTCTAGTAGCTTCTCGAAGCTTCGCTATAGAAACTGGATCATTCAAGTGAATTTCGCCACCTTTTCTCCAATGATAATCCCCAGGATTTGGGAGTCCTACAGCTTCGGCAGTACCAGGAGAGAAGACCCGAGAAGGGAATGCCATCTCATGCAAGTTTAGTGCATCTTGATTAAGCATCTCAAATGTTGCACCCTCAATTCGACTTGGAGTTCCGGCAAAGCATCTTTCTATCACCTTTGATGAAAGGCCCAGAGCTTCAAAAATCTGAGCACCTTTGTAAGAAGCCAAAGTCGATATTCCCATTTTGGCAAGAACCTTCATCATTCCATAGTTGCTAGCTTTGAAGTACTTCTTAACTAGCTCAACTTTTGTGTGAAATTCACCATTTGCTTTTGGTGGGATCTTTCCATCAACATGCAATCGCCAAATTGCTTCAATGGCCAAATATGGACATATAGCATCAGCACCAAACCCAACAAGAGTGCAAAAATGGTGGACTTCACGTGGCTCAGCAGAATCAACAATTAAGGCTACTCTAGTTCTCTCAAGTGTTTTAACTAGATGTTGATGGACAGCACCAACAGCAAGAAGTGAGCTCACAGCAACATGATCCCTTGAGAAGGCTACAAATTCAATGCCAAATTCAAATAAAATAAATGTAAGATTGCTTTGTAAATAGTATCAACACACAAGTATAAATGTAACAAATTCAAAAAAGAGTAGCATTATAGCACCATACCTCTATCCGAAAGCACAAGCATGGTGTAACCCTCATTGATTGCAGCACATGCTTCTGCACAAATCCTGTCTAACGCTTCCTCTAATCCCCTCTTGCCACAATCCTTGGAGAAACTTATGTCTATAACTTTGCTTCTCCATCCCCTGTGATTCATCTTTTTGACAGCTTCCATTTCTTCAATGGATAAAAGAGGACCCTTTAGTGAAAGACGGTTACATTGTTCCTCAGTGGTTTCTGTCAAGTCACCTTCAGGACCAATCATGCATTCCATGGAAGTCACAATTTTTTCTCGAATAGGATCAATTGGTGGGTTTGTTACTTGAGCAAACATTTGTTTGAAGTACTCAAATGAGAGTTTTTCTCTGTTAGACATGACAGCCAATGGAGTATCATTCCCCATGGACCCAAGGGCTTCTACACCTTCCTTTGCCATGGGCAGTAATAACATTTCCAAAGATTCAACTGTATAACTGCATGAGTAAACATAATGTAAAAAAGTTACTGCCCAACTATAATGGATGGAACAAATTCAAAATAAATGTTGCATACCCAAAAGCTTTTAATGGAGCCAGTAATCCTTGAATTCCCATATTTTCCATATTCATGTCTTCGTTAGATGCCTGAGATTCACAGCAGAGATAACAACAATAAGACTTGTGTGCAAGAAATTTATGAGAAGTCCACATTGACGGCTAGATTATACTTACTGGTACAACTCCTGCTATGGCTGATGGCACTCTTTCAGATTCATGAACTGAATCAACTATGTCCTTCAATTCAATCTTCTGTCTTTTGAGCCACTCCCCATAAGGCCTTGCCAATGAATACTTTTCCTTCAAAGCATCATCGTTTACAACAATGTGCTCCTCAAAATCCACCAGAAGCATCATGCCTGGGTTTAGTCTACCTTTCTTGTGCACATCTTCCGGAGGAATGTCTACTACCCCAACTTCACTGGCCATTATAACTCGTCCACTATGAGTGACGTAGAAACGGCCAGGCCGTAGTCCATTTCTGTCCAATGAAGCTCCAAGATAGCGACCATCAGTAACTGCGGTCAGGTCAAATTAGGAGAAATTAAATGAAAACAATGCCCAGAGAACATTTCAGAAAGGGGGAAAACGCATTTGTGAAGTCCTATGAAATTATTACATGATACAAGGGCTGGCCCATCCCATGGCTCTAAGAGGGCTGAGAAGTATTCATAGAATGATCTACGCTGAGGGTCCATGTTTTTGTCATTTTGCCAAGCTTCAGGAATCATCATCGTGACAGCTTCTGGAAGACTTCTTCCGGATTGAACCAAAAACTCAAGGACGTTATCAAAGACTCCTACAGAAGAAAGAAATATCACCACAGATACAATAAAAGGAGGGACGGAAATTGCAGAAAACCATATGACAATCCAAAATGCAAGTAGAAAAGTGATTTCACCCATATCTGTTGATATGCATGTACTAGCGTATATGGAAATAAAAAAATTAGAATCACCTGAATCAGATGAACTTGCATCAACAATAGGCAAGAGACCCTTTAATTCAGACTCGGATAAATTGAGCTCTTTGCACTTGAGTAGACCCTCACGTGCCTTAATCCTGTAATTAAGTAAAAGAAAACCATCCTTTTTATCTTCTGTAAAAATGCGATAAGTATGGCCCTCACTAAACGATGTTGCACCCATTTTGAGATGAATAAGTATCGAGCTTACACACTCGACTAATCAGGCAATGACTATATAAAGCAAAATCTACTGCTCGATTGATCCAATTCAGCGGCATCAAGATGCATTATGTGTGTGTGTGTGTGTGTGCGCGCGCGCGCCTTATTCTTCTAGCTTCTAAATAACAGTACAGTAAAAGTGTGTATAACAACATTGATTCATAAGCATACCAGTTCACGTTGCCTCTAAGAGTGTTGATTTCTCCATTGTGACCTAATATGCGCATAGGTTGAGCTCGGTCCCAGCTAGGAAAGGTATTTGTAGAAAACCGGGAGTGTACCTACGTACACAATGTTGAAGTATTCAAGATTGTTGGTCCATACGATGAACTCTTACATAATTTAAAATGTTGAAGAAAGAAATGCATAAATGAAGTTTTCTTCCAGGCACTTCAATACACTTGAAATGAAATTTTCCTCCACACCAACAGACCATAGAAAGCATCAGCAGAAATTTCTGCAAACATTATCTTTTTGATAATTAACTTTCTTACCAAGGAATAGGAGGAACTTAAAAAGATCATTCAAACCTTAATGCCTCAGAAGTCATTCCTCAACCTTGCACCTCTCCAGTGACTGGTTGGTTCCATGCTGTTTATTGGAGTATAGAGTTGGCAGAGAAAAATAAGTTAATGGGGGCAATATATTTACCAGGGCCATGTAGCTCGTAAACCTGTCATCGCCAAGATCTGCAAAATAGTAATCCTTCAACTGAGCTGGCGTTAACTGACCTTTGTATACAACAGTCCTGCATATATATTGTATAAGAAAGTGACAATAAGAACTCAGAATTTCTTTTACAATATAAAAAAAAGCCTAGAAGTGCCTACTTCTAGATTAGATTATCTGCGCTGAATTTGGCATTAGTTAACACACCTTGATGAAAGTGAACAGATGTAACAATCTGTAACACCATCATTTTGGATTTTTAAGGAAGATTCAATAGCAACCATTGAGAGCTTCCTTAATATATACATCTGCATTATGGGAACCAGAAATACATTTAGCATGAAAAAAATTATTAAAAAAATAATTTCATCTCAGAATATCAAAATTGCTTGCTTGCCAAGAAATGAATTCAACTCTCGTCTGGATTCTAAGAAAAACATATACACTGACGTTCCCAACAACATTCCAGGTTTTATTACAAACATTTTGTCAAGAAAAAGGATGTTGATCCAACCATATCTTCATAATTTTTTACGTAAAAAGCAATTTTGAAGTCCTGACACCTGTGGCAACCGTAGAGAAAGTACCTGTCTCTCCAAATCAACTTTGGAATGAGAACTGGAGGTCAGAAACACCTGTTCAATCACTGGTTCTGTCTGAAGGGCTGATTTGCCCAGTCCAGTGTTGTTTGTGGGCACAGAACGCCAACCAAGGACACAGTGTCCAAGAGATTCCGCAACCTCCACGTATCAAAGTAGATTTTCAAGATAATGTTAAAATTGGATAAAGATTCGGTTTGCTTAACAATGAGCTGAGGAAATTTAGAATTAAAAAAGATACATTTGTGAATGCATTTTTGCTTTCTTCTCTGCGACTCTCTGACGTGGGCAAGAAAAACATGCCCACGGCGTATTGTCCAGGTGGTGGAAGCTCAAACCCCACATCATTGGCGGCGACCTACAAGAAAGTAAACCCCGTTTTATATTTACTCCAACAAAAATTAATTTTCTAAAGTGATTCCCGAAAAAATTCCTGCTTCTTTCCGCTTAATGGCCTGGGGAACAAAAACCTTAACATTCACAAATGGAAACAAAACAGAACAAAAATCGTGAGGACCAACTATTACGATAGTCGACAATTTTATTTGTACCGACTGAATCGATTTTGTTTGGGGGATTTCTGCATCAGTTAATATTAACGGAAATAACTGGTTTTTTAAAAGAAGAAATAAATAAATACAGTGTAAAGCAGATTTGAGAATGAAAATAGGTCCAACAATAAAGAGCGCGAAAAGGAAACATGATCGACTGAAACGAATAAAAATACGTCTTGCAACAGTAAGACCGATCACCAACGTCAAACTAAAAGAACATGAAAAAGTAACTCTCTGAAAAAAATCACATATCTCTGAGGGGGAAAACAATACATGCCTCCTTGTAAAACTGATGAGGAAGAGCCACGAGAATACCAGCTCCATCTCCAGTATTGGGCTCACAGCCACAAGCACCTCTATGGGCCATGCGTAGCAACATCTCCATAGCATCGGTCACCTACAGAGAACAAAAGTAACCACCCTATGTCCAGACATATCCAAATGCAGCATATATAATACAAAATCAAAACCACATCCTCACCGTCTTACGACTGCATTCGCCGGATAATTCTGCTACGAACCCGACCCCACAGGAGTCCTTATCGTAGGCTGGGTCATAGAGACCAAGCGGATTCTCCGGCACGCCTGAAAACGCCGACCGAACAACGACCCTCAGCTTCGGCGACCGCCCCGGCCCCTCCGATTGCCAGAAATGGAGCCTTTCGTATACTGGCAGTGACCTGTGAGAACGCAACCGGGTCCCAAAGAACTTCCTCTCGCTCCCACATGATTTATTTGAAGCAGAGCGAGTGGCTTCTCTGATGCTACTAGTAGGACGCACATGGAACTGAGGTTTGCTTAAGAATGGCACGTTGCATGTAGAGCGAGTCGGAAACTGTAGAGAGGTGAACATTTTTTTCTTAAAACACTGCCTTCTGATTAATAGGTGATGAGTTTACTTTTGGAGATTTTGGGATGCCACACAAGTCTGACGTCAGAGTCCTGGAAACTATTGGAAAACTTGAGAGAAAGAACTGAACTTGGCGAACTCAGATGATAAGCAAACCGATTCTCAGAATTTTTTTCTGATGCTGTCGGTTGAGCAGGACAGATCTAAATTTGTTATTCAAAAGGCAACAGAAAGCATGATATATATAGACCCAGGCCACCAAATCAAGCAGGTTATTGACAAAGCACAAAATCCATAGATTTAAAGAAACCAGGAAGATTATTCATTTAATAATGGAATCAGAATGGTATTTTCTCCTCCTTTTCTTTTCTTTTCTTTTTTTTAATTTTTTTAGTTAATTCAAAGTTCAAAGCTCTTCTCTGAAATCTTATATCTCACGTCTTAATTAAAGTGATTATTGTGTGTGGTAAGACTGAGAATTGTTTGCTCAGAATGTGTATGTTTTATAGATAAATATCTTGTTTAATTTAAAATTAAATGTTTAAGATTGCTCATATCCATCTTGAAGCCGAAAAAGTTACTTGCATATATGAGTATGACTATACTTATCTATTTTATGCTGCTGTTTTATTTTCCCCCTTTCTTTCAAGCCATTTTTTTTTTCAAAGTTTCCTTTCAAATCTTATCATATTTATATAAAGTGTGACCTTCTGTCTCTGCGTAAATTAAATATTTATGCTTGTGGCATCTGAATTATGAAAAAGGAATATACTTTCCATATAAATAAGAGCTAATTATTTTTAAATTGTAATGGTTTGTATATTTAAAGTATTGTAAGCTGTAACATTTTCCCCTTTTGCTTTCATTTATATGATCTTTCCTTTCAATTCTTGGCAGGATCGTAAAGTCATCGGATATGATGTGTTTTAAATCAATCTCAGAATTTACTTTTCCCTTTTTTTTCATACGAAGAAATTACTTTTTCTAACAGCCTTTGCACCATTTATATATGAGTTACGACCAGAAAGATCAATTTTGTGATTGATCACCAGTAACTTAAGTAGTTTCTTTGCACCAGAGCATGCCTGAAACGTAATACGTCCAGTGACATAAATGCAGGCGACTATTTAAATAAATTTTTGATTAAATTTAGTTCAATTCACATAAATACGCGCGGGGCGCATATATATATATATATATATATATATTAATGGATGGGTTTAAATAACTTTTGCGAATACAATTTGAAAACATCATAACTTGTGCAGCATACCCACACACAAACACTTTCAAGAACATATAATAAAGTAGAATAAAAAGATCATTAATTTAGATAACGATTAAGACATGGCTCCGTTTGTTTTGCCCGTTTGCACAACGGGTGCGCTTACTGAGACACTTTTCCTCTCACATAAAGTGCCTCGGAATCTGTGTCCGTTTTTCCAACGGGCTATCCAAACGGAGCCATGATCCTGCGATGAGATGAAAGTTAAAATAATGTCCAGGTTCCAAAACCCGTTGGTTACTCAATAACTCTTCCCCAAATCTAGATTTTACCCTAAAGTTTAGGTTTTGTTTAAACACTCGTAATTTTTAAAACTTATGTTTTTGTAACAAAATTTAAGTTTAAAATTTAGGTTTTAAAAAAAAATTATTTTCTTATCAAATCACACTTCTTTCATAATAAATTTTCTCTTTCCTCTTTTCTACTAACTTTTTATCTCGACTCCATAAAAGTCAATAACTTCTCAAAATAATTACCTTTCAAAATCTAGGTTTTACCTTAGAATCCGTAAAAATTATTCTTCCAAGATCCATTCTCAAGAACCTAAGTTTTATCTCGAGCTCCATAAAAGTTATTCTCAAACGGACTTTCAAACGAGTTCTAAGAGAGGAATAAAATGAAATGAACCAGACCAATCGCCCGTTAGCGACCAAGCAAAAGCAAAATCACAAATGAATTTGACGAAGAATCGGTTTGGTTGACAATGAGACCGCGTAAAGTGGCGTTAGACGAGAGTCGAGAAGGTTAATGACGTACGTGGTGAAGGAGGATGTCGTCTATTTTAATTTACAGAATCATTTCCCCCCTCTTTAGAAGTATAATTTAATCTTTGATTCTTTACAGTGATGTAGTTTTATGCTTTCATAAATGAATAAAATAATTTTAAAATGAAATCACATGCTTGGTTTCCATTCAATTCCCAGCGAGGCAAAGAGCCACCGCCAACAGATTCTAAACAGGCGGACAGTGATTTGCTAATTTATACGTTTCCATATAGCTCCCATGGATTGTTTATGACTTTTCATGCAATGGAGGGACATGGTTAAAGAAAATAAGGTGGGTGTTTGTGAATCCGTTGGTAGAAAGGAATTTATGGATTACGAGAATAATTTACAGATTTTGAGATGATTTTTATAGATTTTAAAATAGTTCCTACAAATTTTAAGATGGTTTTATCTTGACTTCCGTGTATTATTGAGATGAAAATCAGATAAAATATGAGAGATTGCATGACTGACTTTTTGGCAAGCTAACTTATAAGAGGCCGTTGTTACCAAGCGGCGGCGTCGTCACTTTCTCTCTTCCATCCGCCCAAAACTCAGGTAACACAGTGACACACAGTGGGGCCCAATTCGGTGGTTGACCTTGATCGATGGGCCCCTTGTTTGAGAATTCTATGGACAACATCCAGAAGTGCTCTAATTACCGTTGACCTTCACATTGTGAACCAAAAAAAAAAAAAAACAAGACCTCCGTTTAAGGCCACCTGCTCCCACGAATAAAGGTTGCTTCAGGTATTAGTTCACAGTTCATGAAGCTGTGAATCAAACCATTATCATCTTGCGACGTTGCTTGTGGGTAATTTATAAATACTTCTGCAAGTATTTGAGGTATATCCTGATTTTTGTGGTATTACGAGACACATCTCACATAAATATTTTCATAAAATAAATGATCTACCCCCACTCACATAAATATAATTTGCAAGTCCAAATATTAAAAAAACACTCAATTATAGAATATTATAATCATATTCTTCAATCCCCCACTCACTCTCTCGTTTAATTACTGTTATGGAGTGTAAAAAGAATAATTTAAGCAGAGATTGATAAATATAATAATTATTTCTTATATATAGGACCATATCAACTTTCTAAATGAATTTTACCCTAAGGAGTGAAGGAGCATTAAAAACTATTAATAAAAAAAATTAGGATTTACATACCAAGGGCTAGCGAGCATTTGAAGAATAAATCTGACCGCCTAGGATTACACGTTCGGAGACAGATAGCCCATAGTTTTTTTTTTGGTCGGGACAGATAGCCCATAGTTGAGAAAGCTCCATTCTCACCAAAATGTATAAGAAAAATATTTAGCTAAAATATTTATTATTTTCTTTAAAATTAATTTATTTGATTTATAAATTGATATGAATTATTGTTTGAAAATATACCTTATAACTAGATTTGTTTAATTTGTTTAATATTTTGGAAGATGTCAACAGGGCAACATAAGATTTTACCGGGGGAAGGGTGAGAATTCAGGCTCTAATGGATAAGGCTGCAGGTTCCTGGGTGAGTTCCTCGTAATTCAAACCATGTCAGCTGGGCAGCAGAGAAAATTGAGCAGTGCGATATTTCAGAACATATTAATATAAAATCTGTACAATTAATTACTCTTTATATTTTACTATCATCGGCGGCGACATATAAATAATCCAGTTTATTGTATATTTTATCAACGGATGAATAATGATTGTTTGCTTCTAGAAACCAGAGTTGACTCGAGAGAAATCAAAGAGGAAGGGATAAGTTGAGGAAACAGCCGTTTCCCCTTCCTCAACGTAACCGCACGCTGCTGAACTTCCACGGCAAGATTATTTGTGCGACTTGTAATCCTAGTGTATTTCACTCTGTACCACGAAAAAAAACACAACACATACACGAGTAAAAATAAATGGCGCGACGGCTGTCAAGTAAAAAAAAAAAATTTGTGAAAGGCCATTTTGACGTCTATTTATAAAGCAGGAGATGGATGGATGGATTCAAGGTACAAAAAACGGAACCGTTATGAAATAGGATGAAGTAGTAGGCTAATGGTCATAATAAAGTTAAACTGGGGTAAGATCGATGGAAAATGAAAGATTAAAAAATAAATTTCATAACACATTATTACAATCAAACCATTCAACATTTGAAATTCTAAAAAATAAGTAACAAATTCTATTACTAACAAGTCGATGAGTAAGTAAAAAAATAAACTTTATCACACACTTATACTATATATTATACAATATATTTTATTTGCTCCCATCTACTCCCACATCTTTTGCCGTCTATTCCCCCTCTCTCATGCCCTTGTGAACTCTGGGCTTTTGCCACTACCTCAGAAAAGCAAGCTTCAACTCACTAACCTTCTACACTGCCCTTCTTCCCTCTATTCTCTCTTCATTCATCATATCATATCCAACAATCCCGTCTTCCCCCTACCCTCTATTCATCATATCATATCCCTTCTACCCCTCTACTCTCTTTTCATCATATCATATCCATATGTAGCCCCACGTCTACTGTACTCCATCATATCAAATTTATGATCTACCACTATCTGTCCATCATCTTCCATCTACTCTCTCTTCATCAAATCTGAGCCTCTATAGCTCCGTTTGGTAAGTCCGTTGGCACAACGGGTACGCTTATCGAGACACTTTTCCTTTCACATAAACTACCTCAGAATCTGTGTCCATTTTCCCAACGGGCTATCCAAACGGAGCCTATAACCACCTCCAAAAAGTGTTGACACAACTCCTTCACTCCACTCATCTCTTCTCCATCTTACACCTCTTCGAGGGTTTCTAAAGATAACCTCTGTGAGGAGCCAACATGATGGGCATCAATAAGTGTCTTCTTTTATTTGGTGGGATTTGCTTCGAGGGAATGGTGAAAGTAAGCCTGTGATTGCTGATCTTTGCATTTGATTGGTGGTTTTTGATTTCAATACCATTCAGCCTCCTTACTTATATATCTTCCCGGCACCACCAAAAGAACACTAATCCCATTGGATCAAGATCTCGTCTCCCTTGAGTCCCTTATGCTCTCTCTATTTTTTTAAAAGTGACTCGGTCAACCCCAACTCGATGGGTCGACCGAGTTACTGTCGGGTTATGTTGAGTTGGCCCAAGTGGCTATGGTCTGAGTTCAACCCCAACCTAGATTGGATTGTCGATCGAGTCGCTGGTTTCTAACTAGACTTGTCCGGTCCTGTTCGAGTTCATGAAGCTTGGATGGATTCTCTAGCAAAATGGAAAAAAGAAAGATCGAATGAAACACCTAATAAAGTCACTGGATGAAGCCTTCTCATCAGCAACATTTTTATTAAGTGATTTAGTATAAAGTTTGTTGTTTAAGGTACAGGAAAAGTGCGTATCAAATTGACATCTCCAAATGAGTTTATATATATATATATATTGAGCACAAGCATTTCAGCTGGCTGAGAACATAGAAATCAGTGTGATGATGTCAAATAGACTACTAATTTGAGCAGTTGAAATAGAGCGATCAGCCGGGGTAGGAATGACCAAAAGGATCAGCCAACCAAAATGGCCATAACCTCAGCCGGAATTATCGTTTCTTCCATCAAATCAATGCCCTCACTCTTCAGGAGGCTGCTGTTGATGATATAAAAAGCAGGACTGTGATCATTCTTGTTTGTTTCGATCTTTGGTGATAAAATGATATATCTGTGGAGATGGATGTATGGGTGAAAAATAAAAGAAAGGGTATGACTGGCGTTACTTAAATAAGAGCCAATTAAACACGGCTCCAATTCATTCACTGTTAAATAATGTTGTTTAGGGTTTGTTTGGTATTTAGGTTTGAAAACCTAGGTTACAAAACCTCAGTTTGAAATCTAGATTTTCTCTTTCCTACTTTTTCCTCTTTCCTCTTTCCTATTTTTTCTTTCTTTCTCTTTTTTACTTTCCTCTTTCCTACCCATTTTTTTGCCTCGGAATCTGTAAAAGCTATAACTTCCCAAACATATTACAAAACCTCAGTTTGAAATCTAGATTTTCTCTTTCCTACTTTTTCCTCTTTCCTATTTTTTCTTTCTTTCTCTTTTTTACTTTCCTCTTTCCTACCTATTTTTTTGCCTCGGAATCTGTAAAAGCTATAACTTCCCAAACATAAATCACTTTTCAAAACCTAGTTTTTACCAAGGAATCTGTGAAACCTAAGTTTTCAACCTGGTTGCCAAACGAGCCCTTATTCTTATATATAAAAAAAACTTGATCAAGTTGAATACCACCTCAAAATATTAAATTATAATGAGAGATTTAATTGCTTAATCAAGTTAAAGGACGTACAATTTTCTTAGTTGGAAGCCCAGCTGAGGCCCAATCTGAATTTAAGGCAGTATATTATTTTTTTTTGTTTCCCACCCGGTTTCCGTAGCTTCGCCCCTACTAATCCGGACCCGACCCGCGTCGCGCACCTGAAAATGGTGGGTGAGTCTCCCAACGGTGGCTACTGCATACACAAGGATTCGAACTCGAGACCTTACTTAAACTGAAATAAACCGCTTACCACTTGATCCAACCAACCATTGGTATAACGTTGTAAAAAACTTCGACACATGGCCATAGAAAAACAAAGAAGCTTACCCAACTGTACCAAAAAAAAAAAGGAAGCCCACCAAGAATGGGGGAAGTTATCACAAAAAAGAAATAGAAAAATCCTAAATAAACCAGTCCACAAATATTAATTTATAGCTATACTTTCATCAAATTCTTGATAAAAGCTATAGGCTTATTTGAAATTTTTGAATTTTATGATTTTACTTATATACCATTTCTTTCCTTTCTTTTTTTGGGCTAATCCCTTGTCTTTTTGCCCTTGTTTTTTTGGATAAGGTCTTTTCTCTTTTTTTTTTTTGGCCAACGATAAGGTCTTTTCTCTTTACTCTATGCATTCCTATTGTTTCTTAATTTGCTTTGGAAGTGCGTGACAATTCCTCTTCGCCGTAATCATTATTAAGTTGTTCATATGCTTTGTTCTTTGCCTGTACGTTAAAAATAACAGAATAAATGAAAAATGAATAAAATAGTTAAAAAAGCTGGTAATGAAATAACAAAAATCCAAAACAAAGTAGTAATATGCAAATTCTCATTCAATTTGTTTTTTTTTGTAATAACCATTCATTGTAAAATCTTTGCAAAAATTTACAATAAAATAGCACACCAGAAGTTAGGATTAATAGAAAAATTTTCAAAACATGCCCTCAACTAAAAAACTAAACGTTCAGATTCCAATGATTTAAAGAAAAGTCAATTTTAACGTTAAAATGAAAAGTCAATGGAAATTTGTAATTAAAAAGAGCCATACGTCTACATTTATTTTTCATTTTTAATTTTAGTGGGGTATTAAAATCTTTTAAAAATATTATAAATATTAAATAAGATCTATAGGTATTATTAAATATTTGATAACATATATATCTGAATTATAATTTATATATTTCAATTGGATTTAACAAGGGTTTTTTCCAAGTGTTGGTAGTGAGAAAAACGACGTCGTACTGCCGTGCTGCCTTCACGCGGAGGCGGAGGCGGCATCGGAATATGCATAAATGAAGTTTTATTTTTCCCCTCAAAATAGAAGGACCATCTTGAAGCTCGCGGGGAAAAATATCAGGGAAGTGAGAAACCTAAAACTGCAAGTCTGCAACTCTGAAATTACAAGCTCTGCAGGGGTAGTGGTAATTGAAGACTTGAGTTGAGCCAGCAACAATGTCATCGACTCTGCTGGAGGTGACTCGGGCGGCCCACGAGGAGGTGGAGCGGCTTGAGCGTCTGATTGTGAAAGACCTTCAAAATGAGCCCGCGTCCAACAAGGACCGCTTGTTTCAGAGTCACCGCGTACGAAACATGATCGATACTATCACTTCTACCATCGAAAAGCTCGTAAGTGGTTCTCTCAACTTCGATGTTTGCTCCTCTATGAGACTTCGTTTTAGGTTAGTGCGAAATAAACGCTTAGATAATAAATTAAAAAATGAAAATATTTTACTCTGTGTTTCTGAAGTGAAAGAAATCTTGCTTGATATTCAAAAATTGAAGTAGCTACTTAGCTGAGTCGATGAGAACTGACCATAATATTACATTCGGGACGAGGGGATGGCATTTTCAATCTCTTAATGTTCTGCTGTCAATGTGGAGTTTTTTTATGACCATTTCTGTTTCAAATAAGTGAGTTTTGGTGAAGATCCAAACATCAATTTATTTTTCATGTCCTTGTTTCCATTTGTCCTTCGGACTGCCCCGTGAAGACGGTTGTAATCTCTCAGTCCTCTTTATTTTAATTTACTTCTCATATATCTTGTCTTGCGAATATAAACAGAGATGTTAGCTGATTTTCCTTTCGTGTGTTTCAGATTAATATATACGAAGATAAAGACAATGCAAGGAAGGATGAAATTGCTGCACTGGGGGGTCAAACTGCAACCGGGACAAATGTGTTTAGTGCTTTTTATGATAGACTGAAAGAGGTAATTCATTCTTTTAATGCTTACAACTTCACATATGTAAGAGCTTTGGGATAGAAAGAGGAGAGATGCCTTTTTCTACTCAGAAGTTTTATTCTGTCTACATGCTATATCATTGACCATCTCTTTTATCTTTCCTTTACATCTGATTCTCATTTGGGGTTATTCTAGTGTCAACTACCTAGCAGGATCTTGGAAGACCAACATTTCTTTCTACTTAACTTTTTTACATGTGCATATTGATGTGTATCAGTGTGTGTGGAAGACATAATTGAAATTTGACCTTGTAAAAATGATAGAACCATCTTTATGCATATGTTGAAGCTGAGTTCTCTTGAGTTATTTGATCCTAATTGCTTTTATATGTTTAACATATTGCTATCCTGTGATATTTGCAGATACGAGAGTATCATAGAAAGCACCCAGCTGCACGTGTTGTTGATGCTAATGATGACTATGAAGAACTTCTTAAAGAGGAGCCTCAAATTGAGTTTAGTGGAGAGGTCTCTCTCTCTCCCCACCCACCCACCCACCCACCCACACGCACAAAAGACCCACGCACCTGCACACAATGACTCTCATGTGCACACCCTCCTGCCCACACCTGATTACAATTTTGCATAATTACATTACCCTCTAGGTTGTAAAGTAACATCTATAGTCTTTAGGAGCAAACGAAAATTATTGCAACTGCCTATTCTCTGAATGATATAAAGAATTCTATGTGCTATTTGACTTATGTTAGTTTGTAGGATACACTTTGTCAAATTTTAAGTTCAAGGCTTCCCTATCCTTTTTGGGCAAACCTTGAGTATTAAAGTAAGTAGCTATTGGTATAAGATGATGGTATTATCACCTGATTACATTGGCATGAATGGTTTGGGTTTTGGGGCCATTCCCATTGGGATCTTAAATCACGTCTCTATTCACAGAATCAAGATACTCTTGGAGCAATTTAGTTTTACAAGTTTCTTTAAATATTATTGTAGATATTACTTTACAAAAGCTAGGCAGTTTTTCTTTACAGATATTATTCAATAAGAAAATTTAAAGAATATATCCACTTGGACCTGGACGTCCGATTTACCTCAAATTGGTGGTGTGTCATTTTATAGTTCTGTTCCCCCAGGAGTTCTGGAGATGGGATTCTTGTATGATGCACTCTAATATGTTCTACTGTTAGGTAGACGTTGCTGCATTTTTCAAACTGATAATGTTTGCTCTTCCACCTTTCCTGGTTTTTGATTTCCTTGAGATATTGGTTTCAGGAAGCTTTGGGGCGGTACTTAGACTTGCATGAATTGTACTATCAGTATGTTAATTCCAAATTTGGTGAGCCAATCGAGTACTCTGCTTACCTTGATGTTTTTTCACAAACAGAGAAGATCCCATGCAAAAAGAAAATGACTAGGTATATTCCCTTTTCTCATCCTTTGTGTTGCGTGTTCTTCTTTATTTGGCATTTGTTTTCTTCCAATTTTGGTAAGTAAATTTTTTAAATGTCTTAGTTTCTGCCGTTCAATTTTCTACAGGCAGTACAGGGAATATATGGAGAATCTATTGGAGTATCTCATATATTTTTTCCAGCGGACAGAACCCTTGCAAGATCTGGATCGAATTTTCTCTAAGGTGATTATTTTTAACATCTTTGGCTTTGCCATATTGAGCTTGATTTATGTTCTAGGTGTGCTAGCAGGGATAAATCTATCTTAGTTATATAATTGCAGTAAGAGTTGAAATTTCATAGCTTTGTGCTTGAATTTTTTTTTTCATGGGATTTCGTTGCTGCAACTTTAAGTGTAATGTTAGCCATCATGATACTATGGCTATAGAAGTGTCCTATAAATGTGTATTGTTCTTCTCTAACTATTTATTTAAAAAAAGAAAAGTAAAATAAAAGAAAGAAAAAACGTCCTTCAATTGCTAGACCTTTATATCTTTGCAAAATGTTGGTCAATTATATAGATTAATTATTAATAAAGAATCTGCTAAGATTTCTTTAAGACCCCTCTAACTATAAAATGCTTCGTTCCCCATTATTAACTCTTGTTAACTTAATCAGTTAATTGTTTGAATAAGCTTTTGAATCAGATCATATGATTTATTTTTTATATAACTTTATATGCTGAAATGCATTAATTGAATGGCTAGTTTGACTGAAATTATCTTGTAATTCCTGCTTCAAGTTTCAAGTCCGATCCTTCAATTGTGGGCTAGAGTGTTGTTGGATTAATGATACATGGAATAGTGCTTGAAGCCTCCAAGATAATTCTCCATTCTCAACTCTCGAACGCCAGAGACTCCTTGTGCATTATTTCATCTTTCTCATTTTTGGGTAATGAGTGTCTGAGTGAATTGCAGGTAACAGCTGAGTTTGAAGATAATTGGGCTGCAAATAAGGTACCTGGATGGGAGAATGACAGTCAAGAGAATGGACATGTACCTGCTCAACACACTGCAATTGATCTTGATTACTACAGTACAGTTGAAGAGTTGATGGACTTGGGCCCTGAAAAGTTAAAAGAGGTGAGTTAAAAATTGGTTACGTGATAATTCATTTAGTATATATTTAAATTACCCATCTCTATTTGGCATGTAGCAAGAATGCATCCAATACATACTGTTTGCAGCATTTCTCGTTTGAATACTGAATAGCAGCTTGAACTTAATATCTACCATATCATTGACCCAACTTTTATCCTTGACATTTTTTTTTGGCTCTAAATTATGTCTGTTGAGGTTCTCACTTTTAGTTTTAGTTACTTTAGGAGTAATAGGAGGTTTAAGCAGCAGTTCAGTTTCACTGTTGTGCCAAGTTGATACACAACTTTTGGCAATAACTCCTCAGAGTTATGATCTTGTTTTTGTTACTACTACTTTACTATCTTAAACTTCTGTCTTTATGAATGGCAGATATCAGGTACTGTTTTAATCAAGTTAATGATTTTAAAAGACGTTTGGTTCATTGATCTCCCTCTTTGGTGTTCCAGGCATTAGCTGCATTGAGACTTAAGACGGGGGGTACTGTTCAGCAACGGGCAGAGAGGCTGTTCCTTACAAAGGTGACTCATCCATCTCTGCGGAGTATATTTTCTTAAGAATGAGAATGAAAATGGGGGAATAAGAATGAGGTTGATTCTTCAAGGAATGTGATGAGCATGTTTGGTATGTTAAAACTTGAAAGAAAGGAATGAAGATTTGTGTTTGATTGGACACATGCCTAATACAAAATATATTGAAATATTTATTATTTATCATTGTTATTATTTTTAGATCTATTTAATAAAATATTAAATACTAAAATAGTAAATATTCAATTTTAATTTATTTAATTCATAATTTCTAAAAATATTACATATTTTTTGTTTATCAATAATGAATAATCTTGTAATTACAAATCATCATTAAACTATTATTGCAACTATAATGAAATATGATCATAATATTTTCTACTCGTCTTTATTTAAAAATGAAGTATTATTTTTATACTTCTAGAAATAATTTTTATTAAATAATATTATTGATAATAAAATAATGATTTTGATTTTTGGATGGAGATTATAATATAAAGATTAAAAAATTATGTATTAAAGGCTATTTTGGTCAATTTAATGTGAATTCCAATGGCTCACCATCCCATCAAAAGATTGATGGAATCAAGTTTCCTAAACCTTTAGTTATATTTTACTATTGGGAATGGAATCAAAATTTTACTCTATCAACCAAACATCCCCATCAATGGAATGCCTCTCCCATTCCTATTCCATGCACTCGATTATCATGAACTAAACATAGCATTAGAGCTGTATCTCAAGTCAAGGTGTCCTGTTCGGGTTGCTAAGTTTACTTTCTCCTCTCCTTTTGAATTGACTGCCTTTTATCCAATGCCGTTAGTCCAAAATTGAGAGCTCTTTATAGAGTAGTCAAGTGCCATATTTCGATATTAATTGCACTTATTTCTTCTTATTAACTCTTGTTGACATCCGATCATCATGACTGACTGAAGCATTTTTTGTTTTGATCAAATAGCTTTACTTGTCCTTAAGCTTTGACTCATGGAAAATTTTCTTGGCTTTCTTTTGCAGCATACACCTCTTGAAAAGTTGGACCGAAAGCATTTTGCCAAGGGACCACGGAGTTTGGAAAAAAATGGCACTGCTGCAGTTCCGCAACAACATGAAAATTCAAAAGAAATTGCACTGATGGAGGCCAAAATGTCTAAGTTATGTGAACTGTTACAAGAGGTTAGCATATGCTACTTGCCACTTTGTCTGTGCTTATTTAATTCTAGAGTTTTATTGGTTGGCGCATCTGACGACAGTGTTTTGACCAAATATGGGCTGCGTATATTATAACTTCCTGCATTTATGAATTTTCTCTGACCATGATACAGACAATTGCACGAACAAAAGACAATGTTGTGAAGAAGCAAGCCTTGACATATGAAGAAATTGAAGCAGAGCGTGAGGAGGTGAGTTGAATTCCCAAAAGTCAAGGTTCAATAGTACATCAACGAAATGTTTTGGTTTCTGAAAACTGTCTTGTGCGACACTCTGAGAGCCACAAAATTTTCTACCCTGGGAAGGTTTTTTTTTTTTAAAAAAAAAATTTCCTTCTATAAATTATACATTCCTTCCCAACATGAGTAGAGAATATCTTTTTTCCTTTTTAATTACATTTCCCTTGTACCTTTTTTCTTCAATTCCAGATGTAGATAATGTTAAATTAGTAACTCGTATTTCACATCCATGACAGGAAGAAACGCAGGAGGATTCTGAAAGTGAAGATGACGAGCAGCAGATATATAATCCCCTAAAATTACCCATGGGATGGGATGGGAAACCTATACCTTATTGGCTTTATAAGCTACATGGTCTAGGCCAGGTATTATTTTCCTTTCAAAGTTAGAAACTGAGATTGTCATTCTCTCATTAGGATTCGCTTGTAGTTATGGGGATTATCCATTCTGGTAGCTATAAATTATAAATTCTGGTCCTACTTAAACTAGGTGAAAAGCTTACCCTTACACTTTAGAGCCACAGGATTCTGATCGCATAAATCAATGTAATTGCATTTCAGGAATTCAAGTGTGAGATATGTGGGAACTACAGTTATTGGGGGCGAAGAGCTTTTGAACGGCATTTTAAAGAATGGCGCCATCAGCATGGGATGCGTTGCCTTGGTATACCTAATACCAAGAACTTTAATGAAATCACGTCAATTGAGGTACACATTTTTCTTTGTTCTTACTATTCCTTTGCTGATAGGGTAACATATTTCACAAATCACAAGTATGATCATGGAAGTGCTCGGGTGTAATGCTGGAGACACCTCATCTTGTTACATAGTCGTTACTGAATCCCACCATGTTGGTATTTTATTTATGCTTTAGAAGAAATTGTGAAATGGAATGCACTTCGCATCAAAATTATTTATTTTTGCTCATCTAATTCGCAATTGACACCTGAATTATCTATTGTTGAATTTCTTTGTCCACGTATCCTACCATCACAGGTCCATTTGGTATAACATGGGCAACTGTTTTCATTTTCAATGCATAAAAGAAAGAGAGACACTGTGTCTATTTTATCTTTGTTATCATTACTCAACACTTGAGGATGAGAAGTGGATTTTTTAAACATGATTGTTGTCAAAGGGATTGCTTTAATGGCTCAAATCTCAACCGTTTTGCTTAACAAAACATGAAACATGTGGGCCTATTGTGATGCAGGAAGCGAAGGAACTTTGGAAAAGAATACAAGAAAGGCAAGGAGTGAACAAGTGGCGCCCTGATCTTGAAGAAGAATATGAAGACAAAGAAGGCAACATCTACAACAAGAAGACATATAGTGATCTACAGCGCCAGGGACTTATATAAGAGAAAGTCAATCCAAGCTCGACTTTAATAGGGGGCATTAGGAGAACGATTGCGCTTGATTTATATTCGACTACGACGTAGGAGATTTGGACATAGGAGCAAGGTTTTGGGTTTAGTTGTACTGTAGTATGTCATTGATGATCCAATGAGATGAGGGGAGCAAGAAAGAAGCGTTGTCATTGAGATCAAGTGGCATCAAGTAACATTTTTCCATCACAATTTCTTAACTGTACAAGGCGTCTGTAGCCTGTTTATCGCCTGTCCAATATTTGACTCATTAATTAAAGAAACAATGGACGTTGTCAACGCCAACTAGAATGTCGATCTGATCTTCCAAGGTGTCATTGTATATTTACTATTCATTGAAACATTAACCATCTGAGGCTGAAACAATAGCACCAACGAGAATGTCGCTGTCCATCCAATTTTCCGAGGTAGCATTATTATAATATACTCCTCCAGTCTTGAATATAATATTTTTTTAGTGTAAATTACAAAGGGGTCTTGCATTTAGGATGGGAATAGTATATTTGAGTACTGTAGGAGCAATGGGGAAATTGACATGGCATTGTGTAGAGAGATTATTGAGCATCAAATTGGAAACGCTTGCGAATTAATGTTGCATAAAAAGGTTAAAGTGAAACAAGTTGTTAATAACTTGTATAAATTCTCATAAATATTGCATGAAATTCGAAATAAGTTCCATCTTGTAATTAGTTATGTAAAATAATACAACTCATAAACTTGATTTTGATGTAACTTATAAAACGTGTCAGAAGTAGACTAAATGTATCTCAAAAGATGAAACGTGAATGAAACCAAGGGAGGAGGCACAAAACGCTCGAGCCTCAGTGGCCTAAAGCACTCACGCAAGATGGTGCAATTTGCCGGGGAGCATTGCTGGAATGCTTACGAGATGATTTGATTTAACATGTACGAGGAACATGTCAACAACCCAATGCTTCGACTACATGGACTTGGGCGAACCCTAGAAACCACGAAATATTGATTTAAGGCTTGTTTCGAGCCTATAAAACCTAGATTTTGGTCCAAAACTTATATTTTGTTCAAGTATAAAAATATTTTAGAAAAGCTATTTTGGATATGAAATCTCGGTTTGAAATTTATATTTTTGAAAAAGTTATTTTCTTGTTGAATCATATATTTTCTCTTAATAAATTTTCTCTTTCCTATTTTTCTTTCTTTCTCTTTCCTACTTACTTTTTGCCTTAAACTCAATAAAATTCAATAACTTTTCAAATACAACATTTAAAAATTTAGATTTTTCCTTGAAATTCATAAAAGTTATTTTCTAAAACTTAGGTTTTACTTTGAAATCCGTAAAAATTATTCTCAAACATAAGCTCTAAAAAATACTAATCAAAGTTATTTTGGCACTTAGAAAAGCTGCCAGCTATGTATGGACAAGCTAATCTAAAACCAGAAAATTCATTTGAGACAATTCTCGCTTTAATCTCTTCATGTTGCTTCTAAATGCAAGACTCTTATGCCCATTTGGTACGCAGAAATTGAAGCTTGGGAACTGGAATTGGAATTGGAATAAGTGTGTATGTGCGTTTGGTGCATTGGAACTGGGTTCCCGATCAAAAAAGTTGAAACTCGGTTCCATCCTCCTACCCATGGAACCGAGTTCTAACCCCATTTCCCTCCTCCATTGCCATTTTTACCCTCTTCTTCTTCTCCGTTGCAAGCGGTCGAGAAAGCGACGGCGACGACCTTGTAATGGCTTGCGATGGCGATGACCTCTGTCTCAGCATTCCGTTGCTGCACTCGACGGCGACGACCTCCAGTGCCTCTGTTCCTTTTCATTGCCTCAGCTCTTGCGATGGCGTCGACCTCTGTCTCATCTTCTCTGATTTTCAGCTTCCTCCGCCGCCTTCACAACCCACGACGCTGCCTCACAACTCCACCGCCTTCGATGACGCCTACATCATGCACGAGCGCACGCCTACCGTGATGCCTTCACAACCCACGACGCTCCTCCCTCTACTTCTCAGTTTAGAACCTGCTCCTCTCCCCTCGCCGAAGTGTTGTCGGCATCCAAGGACTCGATTCGGGCGATGTCTCTGGCTTCAGATCTGCAGCGGCGACGAACATGGGTATATTAGCAGCGGCGACGATTTTTTGGGAGGAAGAGAATTTTTGTTGTTATTGAGGGTATATTAGTCTTTTCATATTATCAATATAAATATTAAATTAAAATAATACATTACTTCTTCCAGCATACCAAACATACTTTTTATCTCACTTCCACCCCCAATTCCACTTTCAGTTCCATCAAAAATCAGGGGTCCAACCATGGCGCACATATGAGAAAAATGACGTGGCAGAAAACGGCGGGTAACGGTAGGACCGGCGTGAGCAGAGCTGATGGAGGGAGGGTGTAGATAGAGGAGAGGTCAGAGGAGATATTTGGAGAAACGGACGTGGACGTGCGATGAACCCGTGGGGAATCGTTTCTAGCATTCCGTTACACGCAATTCTCACACGCTTCATTTCTATATATGACTCAACGGCGATTCTTAATTTGACTCTTTTGTTGGTTAATCCTCTCCAACGACCTCCGATTCCGATTCCGATTCCGATTCTGTAAGTCTTAATCTACTTGTTTCTTTCTGTTCTTCCTCTTTTACTTCCTTCGTTTTCACGTTGTCTTCCTTTTTCTTCGAAAAATGCCTGCTTCTAGTCTCTCTCTCTCGGTTGATTTCTCTTGATCTAAGCAAGCTTCCCTATGCTTCTTCTGTCGGATTAATCGAAGTCTGTGTGTGTACGTCTTATGGTTTGATTGATTTTGTTCAGTCGAGAAAGCACGAGTTGCAACTACCTGGTTCTTCTATATATAAAAACCATAATCACTCACTCCAAAATGTGGAAATAAGGGTGTTTGGTTCATTGATTATTGACGATTACGCCCTGAAAAAGCTAAATTTAGTATTCACTTATCAATGAGTTCTTTAATATGTTCAACTCTCAAACAAGACCCAACTCCCAACTCCAAGGGGGAAAAGGTCTCTTTCATGGGTTTTACATTTAAATTTTGATGCATGCTGGATTCCTTCTGAAGTTTTTACTTATGGAAGTGTAATCGTTTACGTTCAGAGTTGTAAACAATGGCGCTCTGGAGTACTGGGCCAAACCCAGCACTGGAGACTAATAGCTTAGCTTATTCAACCCGAAATTTGTCGACACGACTTGCTGTACCTGTTCCCTTGCATTTTATTGGGAAAATCTCTAATTTAGGCCGGAGACAACGTGAAGGAGTTTGCTGTTCGTCCTTAAGGAAAGCCGCCTCTGCATCTTCTATGGAGTCACATGAAGATGCTTCCAGTGCTTTATCAGCTTCCGTGGAGGAAGAACTGGATCATGTTATGCGATTCAAAATGTCAGACTTTAATATATTAGATCGCATCAGTGTTGGCCTT